>JAUUDZ010383161.1:0-15597 GCA_032361705.1 Panulirus versicolor | reverse complement strand
TGACCAGAACAAAAACTTCATGTCTCTAAATCACATGGATTGTGTAAACAGTTCCTCACGAGATGCAACAATTGTAGAACCAGGGGTCATAACAAGAAGCTAGGCAAAAAGCATGATACAAAGAACATGACGAAGTACTGTTTTAGTGTAAGGTTGGTGGATGGTTGGAATAAACTATGTAAAAAAATTGTACATGCTAATAGTAAACAAATGTTTAAAAAGCAACATGATAAAAAATGTTCAAGAGATGGGACCCCATGAGTGTAGAACTATCTCCCTGAACTGTACAAATAAGTAATCAGTCCATGATGTCACAGTCTAGCTAGGTTACTGTATGGCTGATGAGTCCTGTGTATATGCACCTGCCAGCCTCGTATGTTTTACAATGGTTGAAGGGGTGAATCTTCATAGGTACATCTCATTTTAATCCCCTACCAAGCAAGTGCTCCCACTCCAGGTGATCACAGAACTCTAGTAGGTATGGAATAAAGTTACTTGACAGTCTGAGAATACCCACCAATAGTGTCAGGTTTGGTAGCCTGGATGTGCATGTAACCAGTTTCTCGGGCAATCATGCTAAAGTGTTTCCAAAAAGGGTACAGTTTCTTCTCATCCTTTTTGTCAACCACAGTGCCAGCAGGTAATATGGTCCCTGCTATCAACTTCAACACTGTTCCAACTGTGTTACTTGATATCATATTCACATGGACGCCTAAAATGCTGGAAATTGAAAAGACTAAATATGTAATATCTAAAACTACAAAGAGGATTTTGTATATTATATGTAAATGAAGTTCCAGCTGAAAAAGGCAGCATAAAAACACTGGAATCTGTATCTCAAATATATACCTAATTTCCTACACCCACAGCCAACAAGACAAGCTTCTCCCAGTGTTTGCTTACACCAGGGACCCCAAGCCCCTGAACTGTATCCTCAACTGCCATTTCATCCTTTCATGAATTCAGATTCCCCTACAATGTGGTACAATCCACTGCATCAAATTTGCTAAAGCACTCACTCACTTCTCACTAAAATGCACTTTTCCTCTTTATTCCTCTTCCTTCCTAATGCATACATGCTTGAAATTAACCCATACACAATCTGGATTCATTCTAACCCACTCCTCTATTGAACTCACTTCCTTAACACTCTCTGACAGTCCCATAGCTCATTATCTATTAGGACTGTCACTAACTGAAGATCTTCTAACACTTTCAAATCAATCTATCTAACTTTATCTTTCAATTTCTCCTGCTTCACCTATGGTTAGTACATCCAAGTTTCTTTCATCAAACACAGCACCTATATTTCCTTCTATTTCATCCTGAAGACAACCATGCACACAAACACCCCAGCTTGGCCAATCAAATCTTCACATTACTCATTCCTTTTGTTTCTACTTTTTGATAACACAAGAAAAATTTCCAACCCCCAACCTCCATCCCCCCCTTAGTTGTTGTCTTCAGTGACAAGGGTTCTCAAACTGTTGATTGTAAAGGGTTCCAGGCAAGTTGAAGGAAGACTTGGAAAATTACTCATAAATATCTACAATATGCTCACTCATTTGCACTGTTACAGGATGTGTTTTATTAGTAGAAGGTAATGCTGATTAAAAGTTGGGGATTAGATTCTGTGGTGGATGAGAATCTGAATGCCACTGTTGGGTACAGGTTTGCTATGCTGGCTTGGGAGGTGGGGATCATTAGCCGAGTAGGTGGCTCAGTAAAAAGAAAGAGGTGTCAAAGCTTGTAAAAGATGAAGTGTGGTAAAGCAGCTGGAGTGGACGGGATTGCAGTGGAGTGCCATTATATAAAGGCAAGGAGGGCAGAAGTGAATGTCTTAATTGCAGAAGTATAAGTCTGTTGAGAGTTCCTGGTAATGTGTATAAAGGAGTGGTAACCGAAGGGTTGGTGGTATGCACAGAGCATCAAACTAGGGAGGAACAATGTGGTTTCAGAAATAACAGGATGCATGGATCAGGAGCTTGCTTTAGAGAATTTGTGTGAGACATACAAAGAGAAACAGAGGGATTTGTACGTGGCATTTATGGTCTGGAGAAAGCATATGATAGGGTTGACAGAGATATTTTGTTAAAGGTATAGTGAAGTATAAAGTGAACTTTTACTCAATATAAAACATACTCACTGCTTAGGATACATGGTAGCCATGTTGGAGGAAATCACGGAGCCCCAGTCTCCACCCTGCACATAGAACTGATCATAGCCCAGCCTCTTCATGAGCTTTAAGAACATCTGAGCTGTCTCAAGAAGACTAAACCCTAATAAATAACAGTCATTATGAAACATAACATCTTACAGTTATCTAGGTTAACAAACAATAATTATCTGGCACAAATTCATATAAGGAAATTGGTGCACAACAAATGAACAGTAGTATTTTCCTTAACTTGAAATCTTACAAACACCTAATTCACAAACCTTGCTTAGCAGAGCCCTCAGAGAAGCCATAACCTGGGATAGAGGGACAGATGACATCAAACACAACATTGCTATTCTTTTGTGGGGTTGTTAGATAGGGCAGGATGTCATAGAACTCAACAAAGGATCCTGGCCAGCCATGGATTAACAACAATGGCAATACTTTAACATTCTTAGCGCTTCCCACCTTGGCATTTCCACGCATGAAATGTACATCTAAACCCTCAATACGAGTCCTGAAATTATATTGTCTGGTATAACTACAGAGAAAGGATGCCACATTCAGTTACCTAAGGAAAATGAACACTAACTTTGACCAACATAATCTCCATTTAATCAATCATTTACCAAATTAACAACCAACTGGTTGAGGCAGTCTTCTCTACAAAATTGGTTACATCAATTTTCACATCCAGATTATTAGCCACCAATATCAAATAGAGAACATGCAATAATTTTGAGGCTTAGGGGATCTTGTTAATAGCTGTTTAGTACTACAATATTCTAGCTTCCTCATTGTCATTGGCAGTAAATGTAAGATCTCTGCCTCAAGAGCACACCACAATGAAGACACTTACTTCTTAGATGCCCCACATCTCAACAGATACTCAATCAACATCACTACAGTTTATGATCTATGGTCCTACAAGGTGGATGTGGCCAGCTCCTTGAGTGATCCAGGAGCTTCATAATGATATAAAGGGCTCCTGGGGAAGGAAGTATGGAAGTACATTTACTAACTTGTTGCTTTCTCCCCAAGGAGTCCCTTAAATCTTTATATGGCTTCTGCAGCACTCAGGAAACTGTCCCTGTCTACCAGTTAACAGCATGGGTCATGAAGTGCAGTGATGTTGTGTGTGCCTTTATGTGCAGAAATTGTAGGGCAATTTAAGTAGTAAATGCTGTCTTTGTTATGATAGTTGCATCATGGTTATGAAGAGTCATAGAATATGTTGAAAAGGTGTTTATAGTGTAGTTGGGATAGGTGATGTCTGGAATATAGAAAAGGAGTGTGGGTTCTAATGGGTGTATGTCTGGCAAGTTGGAGTTTATGAGTGAGCTGAAGGGGCACTTGTTGAGTACCTATTTGGTCATTTCAGTGTGTATATGTTCTGTCAGTGTTAAATTTGTTGGGGGTGGGGGTATCTGTGAGTAATGTTTACTAAAGTTTGAGGAAGGGATAAACATCTTAATTTTGCCTGGGAGTTAGTGGTTAGTTCTGAAATGGTCTAGGTGAGAGGGGTCAAGTGCTGTTACTTAAAATTGAGTGCCATGCACGTGGAAGTGAGATTATACTGGAAGTGCACTTGTCTCATTGTGCATGTGTTGAGTGTTTGTGAATGCTAAGCAGCCATTGATTGTTTTTAATGCACTATTTTGACTGATTTGCAATTTTGTTATATTTGCATTTGAAAGGAGAGAAGAACAGGCAGGTGAACCATAAATTACAGTAGAGCAAATGAAAAAAACTCCACAGTGGACTTTCCAAAGAGCAGTTCTTTCTTCAATCCTCTTCAGTCTTCTTATATACCTCCCATTGCCTCAGGTGAACCTGAACATGGTGGTCCTTTCATATGCAGATAACCTCACTGTTGATACAGTATCCTATTACATTCAGTATCACTAACAAAGTCTTATTTAAAATGAAGCAATGGACAGTTGCATATCCAATCGTAAACAATTTGTTTTACATGTTTACCTTCATCAAAGAACATTGCAATTCAAGTCTCAGACAATTTGTTTTACATGTTTATCTGCATCAAAGAAGAAACATATTGCAAGTAATACACCAGTATTATATTCTTTCTTTATCCTGTAAATATGAATCCACCAGTAATCAGAGAGCAATGGTATTGCCAATTACCTGTAGATAAAATATTACCTCATAAAGAAACAGCATGTGTTCAGGGGAATGTGACTCTACACAAAAAATTATCTTATACTTCCATGAAAATAAAGCTCTTTTCTAGAAAAAAGGGATGAATGGTCTTCCAGAAAACATCTGACACAGTACAACATAGGAGATACGTAAAGAAGATGAATTTTCCAGCAAGAGCATGGGGTATGTTTCTTCAATGGATAAAAATAACCACTTGGTTGAAATGTAAAGGAAACTTGTTTGAGAAGCCTTCTTGAAATGTATTGGAGTCACAAGTGGTCTCCCACAGGGACCACTGATCTTGATTTATGTAAATGATTTGCTAGCTAGAGGGACTGAATTCACATATGAATATATTAAAAGATGGTGCTAAGGTCATGAGAAAAGTAAAGGATGCATTACCTTAAGGAAGTTAAACAAGCTCCTTACTTAGTCTGATGCATGGTTAACAAACTCAACTGAATGACTAAAGTAGTAAAGACAGTGAATGGTGAAAGAAGACCTCAGTACGAATATAATCTAACAGAAAATAAGCTGCAGGAATTTGTACATCTGGGAGACATGGGGGTTGACACTGCAGCTGCTCTGTTGCCAAAACATATCTCAAGAGAGGCTGTCAAGGAAACAATGAGTTACATACACAAGCACTTCTTCAATATTAGTAATGGAAGAAAAAAAGAATTGGTGATTAAATTATGAATGCTGACAGTACATAGTCAATCAAAAAGTTGTCTTTTAGTAGTGAACATTCAGGACATAAGAAACCACACTCCCTCTCCATAATGAAAAATGTAGATTTTGAAATCAGAAAAGCCACTTCTCTCTGATGGCGTTTTCTTGCAAACATGAGAGATTCCCTCAGATATACTAGTATTCCAGGAAAATTGGGATTTGGACTAACTAAGCTTCTATCTTTCTGAAGGGGAAACACTGGCTTCCCTACCTGTCACTATGCTTCTAACTAAGTAAAGGTAGTTCACTCATTTCAGGGCCACATTTGGTCATCAGAGGCCAACACAGAGGACATCACTGATGTGGTGCAGCCGAGAAACCACGGCGGTTCCTCCTATGCACTATATTTGAGTTCATATACTTCCGAGTTTGTACAGTAAGGTTCTGTAAAATGCTAGCAGCTGGTAATGTGACCCTGATGGGATCTAACTAGTGCAGACCCCATTGTTCATGGATGTGAGATGAAGGGTATTTGATTACTTGAAATTGAAGTCATTTTCCCTTTAGGGGTGATGATAGCCTAGCTGAACGCTCCCACGCAAAAGGTCCTGGGTTCAAATCCTGATGACAGAGTGGCAGATGTAGGGTGTTTTGGTCATGGTGGAGTGTGAAGTGAGAGAGTCAGGGAAAGTGGTATGGTGATGAAAGATAAGGTGGTGAAAGCCTTGTGGAAGATGAAATATAGCAAGGCGGCAGGTTTGGATGGCATTGCTGTTGAATCTATTAAGAAAAGGGGTGACTGTGTTGTTGATTCAGTAAGGATATGGACTTTGGTGAAGTGCCTGAGGATTGGAAGAATGCATGTATAGTGCCACTGTAAAAAGGCAAAGGGGATAAAGGTGAGTGTTCAAACTCCAGAGGCACAAGACTCTATAGTTTACCTGGAAAATTGCATGGGAGGGTATTGATTGAGAAGTGACAGCATGTACAAAGCATCAGACTGGGGATAAGCAGTGTGGTTTCTGGAGTGGTAGAGGATGTGTGAATCAGGTGTTTGCTTTGAAGAATGTGTTTGAGAAATACTTAGAAAAGCAGATGGATCTGGAGAGGGCATATGATATGGTTGACAGAGATGCTTTGTGGAAGGTCTTAAGATTATATATATATGGTGTGGAAAGTAAGCTACTAGAAACAGTGAGAAAATTTTATCAAGATGGAAGAGATGGAAGGGTGGAGTGAAAAAGATTCTAAGTAATCGGGGCCTGAACATGCAGGAGGGCAAAAGGCATGCACTGAACAGAAAGAATTGGAACACTGTGGTCTACTGGGGTAAACATGCTGTCAGTGGACTGAACAGGGGCTTGTGAAATGTCTGGGGTAAACCATGAAAAGGTCTGCAAGGCCTGGATGTGGGTAAGGAGCTGTAGTTTTTGTTCATTACACATGACAGGTCATGTATGGATGAGAGTAAGTGTATTGACATTATTTCTGTAGTGATCTCTGACTGGCCAAAGGCAGTTCTGAAATGAGGAAGTTGCTGCTACTTAGTTGCACAGACAGTGAGGAATGAGAAATCCAGTGTTTACCCACCATAAAGACTTAGGGTTATAAAGTCCTAACCCTGATTTTACTAGAATATATCTATAGAATCTCTCAAGTTCACAGGAGACATAGCAGAGGAGAGAACATAGCTAATAACAGATAACCAAAAGTACTTATACAAGTTTATACATCCAGAAAATAATCCAAATGTGCATTAATTGGTATTTACTCATTACACGTATGGTATTTTTCCATTACAAGAAATTTTGTGTTGTTCTTAAGAAGCACTGAAAAGAAGAAAATGTGTTCTGTCAAACTAAAGCATTGTAACACATACTTGAAATGGGGATACGAATTGAGCTTAGCCTCTCGCTTGCGCCAATCATAATAATGTCGCCAGTAGTGGATGATCTTTTGCAAAGCTTCCGAGTTCATACCATAGGTGAACTGTGAGTCTTCAAGTGGTGGTGTCAACCGCAAAGGCAGAGCTAGACGAGCTTCCAAGTCTTTTACATCCTGCAGCAAATCAAGAAATTACTCAAGCTTCAGACTAGGGCACCAAATGATAACCCTACACAAAAACAATAGAAAAATGCATAAGCAGACCAATCAAACATTTACCATGGGTTTCTGCAGATGATGAATGAATCATTTCACTTCAGATAATCATATAAACCATTACCAGTGAGATTATAATCAATTATCTAATTCACAATAGCAACTGATGATGAAACAATCTACCTATCTATAATCATTAACTCCATATCTAACTCCATCAGGGAACACCAAGCTCTGAAATCAAGTTATACATGTCATTAACACCGGCCCTGAGTGTTAAATGGCTACTTTCTATTTTACTTTGTACACAAGTTGATTTTTTCAGTAAAATTAAATTGAGAAACACTGATATCTATTCTAAAGATGGCAGGTAGAGTGGTACTGAAATCTATTTATCTATGTCTCTAATGCCTGTTCTGCTTGGAACTCCCTCAAGGGGATGGCCATGGCAAAAGTGTCTCCATAACAGGTGAACCTCAGTGCCAAGAATAAGTAATGAAAGGGTAGGAGAGATATGTGGTAATAAAAAGAGTGTGGCTGAAAGAGCAGAAGAGGGTGCGTTGAAATGGTATGAACATATGCAGAGAATGAGTGAGGAAAGGTTGACAAAAAAGGTACAGTTTATGTGTCAGAGGTGGAGGAAACAAGGAGAAGCAGAAGACAAAACTGAAGGTGGAAGGATGGAGTGAAAATTTCTTTTGAGCAATTGGGGCCTGAACATGCAGGGGGGTGAAAGGTGTGCACGGAATAGAGTGAATTGGAACGATGTGGTGGCTGTTATTTGCCAGGCATGTTAAAAGAATGTTAGCTATGACATTAAAAATTGTAAAAAAACATATCCTTAATATTCATACTATGAAACACACAGAAAAGGAAACAGGTCTGACTAATATTAGTCCATAAGCTATGGTCAAGAGGTGCAGAACGCCATAGCAACAGCCAATGGGTCTGCATAGTGAATGGCTGAACAAGTGAAGGATGGAGTGGGTTACCATTATGATGCCTCCTCTGCACTGTACCACGAGATCACAGATATAAATGGGTTAATGTATGATTAATGGGTCTCTATGAATGAGCATCAGCCAGTTTCATAAGTGGTTGAAAAGGATGAGTCTCTAAATATGCACACTATTTTTGAACTTAAACTTTTTAACCCCCTACAAAGCAAATGTTCTCAGATGCAAATGGGGCTCTGTCTAAAGGTGAAAATCATAAAATCTGTGATGGAGGGGTACAGAGTACTGTTTTGATATGTACAGCATCTTAGGTGTTGTCCATGTTTATTAATGACAGTACTAAAACACAAGAGAAACAACACTATGGTATTTTTAAAAAGTATGATATCTAAAATAGATACAGTAATATACTGGAGCACTTACCATATTCCTGAAAAGATGCAAAATATAGGTAAAAAAACTACAGATCACTGGCATTGTATATGTGTATGCATCAAGACTGGGGTTGGCTAAATTCTGAGAGGCATAAAGTCATCACATACCTTCTCAGAAAAGTTGATCTCAAATCTATTGATTGAAATGTCCTCAGGCTGTGGTTCTCCAGGGCCCCACCAAGGATTAGGATCCAATGCTGGCAATGGTGGCTCCTTTAACATCTTTGACACCATGTTGGCCATCCAAGCCACCACCATCACCACAAGCACCCTCTTGATCCATCCCATCTGTAACAAAAAATGGTTTACAAAGACTATCACAGGAAATTTTATCAGTCTGAAAAAATACAAAATCAATAACAGCCAACTGTCAGGCATAGGTGTTGCTAACCCAAAGGAGGTCACCATTCCCATTCCCATTCAGCATCTTATTTCATGCATGAAAAGGTATGTTACAGCCATTACTTTTCATTTAAAGCATGTATTGGTATCTTGTCTAAAGGACATACAAATATCTAATTTGTCCATATAACAAATGAACATTAATATGCTAATGGAATATAGCTATTCTAAAGAATGCAAATCCTATCCAAGTGAGAAAAAGAGATAATCTATGGACAGGAAATTACTGCTACTCACTAAAAGTTTCAAATCAGGTTAAAGCAAATTTCACCAGAATAGTTCAGTTTAGAACAATTAATTCAGATTTTGCTAAGCATCAGGAAACACATATAAACTAAGAGTACAGTTTTACAATAATCATATACAATCATTTGCAAAATATTTGGGAGACTGTACACATCTAACTTCTAGCAAGTCTGCAAGAATTACTTAAAATGGCAGTCAGCAATCATCTATTTCATTATCATCATGGTGTATATCCTGATAATGCCACTATCCATTTCACCGAAAAGAGTTATGGAAAGCCACTTTGTAAATTTAGTCATGTAGACTTGAGTTAGATAAGTTTAATCTTCTAAATAATCTGTGTTTCTGATATATCCAAAAGTGCTTAGATTTTAAAAATCAAATTAGAGATTAAAGAGACTGAATATCACAAAACTGTATTTTCAGTTTTTAAAAATGCTTCCTGTTGCCTACCAAAAAGAAACACTTCCTGCAGCCTTGAGACTGCACTACAATCAGAAGTAGGATAATGATGGACTCCTTTGGAGTAAATAGCCCCTTGATGAACCTGTCCTCCCTCTCATCAAGTGACAATGATACAAACTTACGGAAAGTGACTTTTTACATATGGTGCAGCCATAAAAGGGCAGAGTCTGAAAACACATAACTAATTGTTTTTTAGACGATTATAAATGAGTTTCAGGTTCTTTCTTTCTATCTGTCTATCTATTCCCTCTAAGAACTTCAAGAGTTGACCATGGCAAAAAGATTCTCCATGACTGGTGAACTCCAGTGCTGCTTCTTAGCCCTCAGTACTTCACCCTTAGCAGGCCAATGGCAATGGGCAACTCTAGCACAGTGTTTTCACATACTCCCAACTAATGTTCCTACCAATTGCTTCTGCCTAATGTGTTCATCAAATGTTTCTGCCTCAAGTTCCAACTACTTCCATTATTGTTCTTTTATTCTGAGGAAAAGATACTTAGAATGTGTATAATAATTACAGGGAATAGGTCTGTTAAATATGTCAGGAAAAGTATAAGTAAGAGGATCGATAAAATGATGGAATTGACTGAATGCAGAATTAGTGAGGAACAGGGAGCTTTTAGGAAAGGTAGGGGATGTGTGTGAATCAGATTTATGTGCTGAGAATGAGTGTGGAAAAGTACCTGACAAAAAGTTTAGGAAGGTGGAAAGAATGCAAATGGGGAGTTTACAAGAAGTATGTATGATAGTACAAGGAGATGTGCAATAATATGATTAAAGGGGTTGGCGTGAGAGGAAGAACTCCTGTGGCATGGGGAAACAGAGTGGCAAAGTACTGGAAGAAGAGAAATGGGAGAAAAATGCATGGTATGGTGTAGGCAATGGAAGCACAAAACGCCAGGGGTAAGTGGAGACTTTTTGCTGTGACCAGCCCCATGATGGGAGTTTCCAGAGGGTACAGGTATCAAAGATATTTCAATTAAGACCTGGCCTTGATGTGGACTTCTGTCCATGACTGGAGCCTTCAATATTAAAAAAAATTGCAAAAGCATTTAACTTTGTGTCATCAAATGAAACTCCCTTTAATATTCCTGCCTGCTGTTTTAGGTTATCGAAATTAGTATCAATGTTAAATCTGTTCCAAAACTGTTACCATAGTTTAATAGTAACTTTAATTCTGTACATCACCTTTAATCAATTTCATGAGAAATGGACCAATACCAGCATTCAGTTTAACTTCCACATAATCCAAAAAACAATCATCTAAAATACAATGATGAAGTGACCCCCCCCCCCATAAGAAACATAAGGAAATTCTAGAATATTAAATATGCATGATGCAAATTATGCGGTTTTTATATATCACTAATATTCTGAGCTTTTCATCATATTCTTGACTTCAAAATTTGTCCCTTAAACAAATCTCAGAAATGCACCAGGTTTATGGGCATCACAGGAACAACTTGAGGGTGTGGAAGGAACAGATATCAAAATAATTACTTTGTAGAAGTGATTTGTACTGAGGGCTGGGATGATCTGGATCATTAATCTTATCTTTCATGTAATAAAATCATGACAATCTATAGGAAAATGTGGGGAAAAAGTTAGTGAAAATATTAAAAGTCAACATATTCTTTGAAAACCTCACCAAACTTTAAAGTTCTAGATTAAACTTACTTTTTAATATCATTTCCTAATTATCTTTACAACACTAATATTTCTTCTGCTGAAATAATCAAATGTAATGGGAGGAAGTTTACACACAGGAATATACCTCACGTCTTAACTACTTAAGTCACAGGAGGACTGACTTGGGCTAGGGGATGGGGCCCGAGGAGTGAGCCGAGACCAAAGGGTTATAACCAGCAGTTTGACCCTCGCAGCAATAGTCTGGCTGGGACATTCGAGACAAATACCAAATGTGTAGGTGGGTGGATTTTCTGATTTCAAATTGGAGACGAGCTTTTACATTCATCTTTTATCAACTGTAGCCGAGTTGGGCATTAGCAACATGACCTCAAGTGACCTAGCTAGTCAAGGTCACGCAGCGAAGGTAAGCATTGATAGAAAAATTGAATACATTTTCATACATACAAAACTATTTCCTAACTAAACAAAAAAGACACCTGGCTTTTTTTCTTACTCATCTCTAATGACAGCCGAATTACCGCTCTGATGGCCAAACTGCTGGTTATGACCACTTACTAAATGGCTCCACCACCCACACCTTAGGACCAGGTCAATAATCAGTCGTCCCCCTGACCTCTTAAGACGTAATAAAATGATACGCACTATGGCAGCTGGAGTGTGAAATATTTCTTCAATATGTGATGATAAACAGCGAGAGTAAACAGCCATCAATTTACGGGAAATTTATAGCTATTTTTTTTTCTAGAAAAAAGGAAATAAAATGAAATGGCAAAAAATAAAGTTACATTTCTGGCGGTACAAAATATAAAAAAGAGGTGGTTGGTTTGTGTTTGTGATCAGGAAGTGGTGATGCAAAAACTGAGAGCAGCATCCAATCTTGTGAGGGTCAGGTCACACAAGGTCACAGTGATCTATGCCTTGGAATGTCTGCTGTGTGAGTGCTGTTACCATCACCTAGACATTTATTCATGATCCACACAGGGAGTAAAGGAATAATGATTTGAACTGGTGAGAAAAATGTATAAAGTGAGGACGAACATCAGGAAAAAAAACATAAGCAAAACCAGTAAAGTATGAAAGTCAAAGCAAATCTGTAAAGTACGAGCTTACTGCACTAGACTGTTTGATGAACATGGTGAAAATATTGAGTGATGGATACTGGCGTATGTACAATATAGCCTTTGGAAACATATTATCTATATGAAGTGCGATCACCTTAGAAATTCTGAAAAGTGATTTATCACTTATCTATCAACTTTGTTGGTGTGTGTGCATGGGGGTTGACCCATCCCAACTCAGGTGGAACGATCAGGTTCTTGAACTGTCCCACGGTCCCATTACAAATGTAAAGGGACTCAAAATGTCCGACTTTTAGTAGATACAAAATGTAAAAAAAAGAGGTGATTAGTTTGTGTTTGTGACCTCACGTGACTAGATCAGGAAGTGGTGATGCAAAAACTGAGATTATGAACTTGAATGGCCTACTTTAAAGAAAAAAATCTATTGCCGTCATTCACATATCAGTAAATATCAAGGGTATGCCAAAAGTTCGAATAATAGATAAAGTCAATCAAAATTTCTGGTCACAAGTGAATCATCACAAATGCAGAAGCAATCACTTAGAATCTGCTTCCACAATACGGTAATTTGATTCAATATTGAGCGAAATGTAAACTCACAGTGTACATTTAAGTCCATAGAAACTGGTAATTTCCAATCATGAAACTTCAAAGTTAGGAATATTCATTAATTGTTCAATTTATGTAATTCAGAGTTTACAGAATTCCGAGACCATCCTTTTTATACTTCATGGCAAAATACCACATTCCACAGCCTGAATGACCTACTGCACTGTATATAAACTGTACACATGAGTGAATTAATAATATATGTACTCGATAAATTCAAACCCAAAATAATCTAAACTGTTACTTAACCATGAAATGTTCAGTCATAACATATACAGCCAGAGAGAACTCTCCTGCTACCTAAATGGGGTTAATCATCCACCTCGTGCTTTGAAAGAGGCATCTAAGCTTCACCATTTCTCTCTTGAGTAAGAGCCATGTTGAGTGGTGAACATAAAGTGAAAATAACTCTAGATCTTCAAATATGGGTGAAAGGCCACACCAATGAACCTGCTACAGGTTCAGTTATGTCTACGATGAAGTAAAAACAGGAATATTTTCACGTACACAACGTAACACTTCTAACAAAAAGGTCCATCATACTGTAGGCAAAGGGCAAAGTGACGACCATTCCACTAATAAAAGATCCTCGTGAACAGTAAGATGATAACCACTTCGTAACAACCAGTCTGGTTACAGGATTCATACGTCATGAATACTAATATGAAAACACTGATAATATTGATCATTCTTACAACAACAATACTGGCTATATTTCCCCATTAGATGGAAGGCTCATTTATATATCTCGAATATCCTCAACACAAATAAATATACTGATCATTATATGGCATGCCTTCTTATAAAACTACTTTAACTAATAAGGGTAAAATCAATGAATAATCATTACACGATGTGAATTATCAAAAAAAAAAGAAGTAAAATCGTGACTTCAATCCCCTAACAAAACCCTACAAAGTAGCAGAAATACTCGAGAATAACATGATATATGCCACACAACTTGCCTAACAATTGTTCACTGAACAGGAAGAACAACAGCTGATGCAGAAGGCAATGATATGTGCTCAAAGAAATAAATATTCTTTTCTCCAACGTGTTCTCACCAGAATGTTCTCCCAGGGCAACACACATCGTATTTACAGTGTACTATTTATACTTTAAGAAATGAAATAACATACAATTATAGTTGAACAACCAAGACACAGGTGATATAAGCTATAATCTGCCCAAGTTGTTATATCATTAATACGAAAATTCATAAATGTTAATGCGATTATCTGAGATTTATTTGAAAGCACGATTTTTGTTTCTATAGCTACGGATATTTTCTTTTTATTTACAACACTGTTCTAATAGCTTAACAGAACATCACGTAAAGCAATTTGGATGGCATAAACTGTTATTGTGGTATTATCGTATATATTCGTCATCTTGTCACATTGGTCATACCCAAAGGTGTGATATAGCTTTGTAGGGTCATAAAAAGAGGTTATGGTAAACCTTAGGCAAAAATCTGAGTTGCCTCTAACTGGAGAAAACGTCCAGGAAACAGAGGCACATGACAAGAATATCAAAATAAATGCTCAATATTCGACATATTTCAGCCACTTATGACATGTGTCGGCAGAATAAAATGACCCCCATAAATACTGCTCAGTTTAATATGTACAAAGAGCAGAACACTGACGTATGTCGGCCTTTGTTTTTTGTTGGAAACCAGTTTTGTTGCGTTAGCTACTTTAAATGGGTTAAGTGTGTTCTCCAGGCATTGCCTTTCAACTAAATGATTATCTTGAATATTACACAATGCAACAGCGTTTCCAAGGTAGATTTAGCGCTTTATTTGCATTTTGTCGCAAACACCAAGAGGTTATACTGTTGAGGAGAAAATAAAGTATTATCACCACCAACATTAATCTCTATTAATATTCTAGAGAAAACATGTAACAGTAATAGAACAAACAACCTGAATATTATGGCGTAAGTTGTTAACGATACGAAAATAGAACATGATGTACTACATCACTGAAGGATTTCTTGTTTTTCGTCTTTATTTTATTCGGAACTTAATCATTTACGCACTTAGGTCATTATTTCTTCTACACAGTTTCACTAGCTCCTGTATTATCAAATACAAGAAACTGATTTCTTCAGTGAGCATTTTTTTTCCATAAAAAATAGCAACGGATGATGGCAGTGTAAATTCGTTGGTTTAGCAACCAACATTGTACCTCAGACACGTTTAATGGGGTCAACGAAATCCACATCGCATCATTTAAAGATTTCATCTGCCATTCCAAAGGAAAAAAGTTCAATACTCTCTATATTTTGAAATTTTTACACCAGCCAAGCCTGATGGCGACGACATGTTTTCCAAGGTTAATGGTCCATCTCGCCTACGTAAGCCCGTCCATTGTGTCGGGTGTGAACCTCGGTAACATGGAGGCAGCATGTGTTTGCTGGGAAGGAAAGCAACACACGTTTGTATAAACCACACTTCTAGTATCCTTCATCCAGTTACATGTTTTCCCTCTACGTTAAACAGTTATTACCTACTACCTTGTTCAGACCAGTACCAGCAGGTGTGGCCGGCCAGTGTAGGTGAGACTGGACATCATACCTGAAGAATAAAGTATGACCTCAACAGAGGATCAGGCATTCGTAAGAGATGCTTGTACGAGAAACCCTTTACACACACACAAACA
>JAUUDZ010383051.1:0-15600 GCA_032361705.1 Panulirus versicolor | reverse complement strand
CGTTGAAATGTATAGGTATGTATATGTGCGTGTGTGGACGTGTATGTATATGCATGTGTATGTGGGTGGGTTGGGCCTTTCTTTCATCTGTTTCCTTGCGCTACCTCGCTAATGTGTGAGGCAGCAACAAAGTATAATAAATAAAATATAAATATAATAAAATCTTTACTTATTAATGAATAACAAATAAACACTAAAAATTGTATCACAAATGACAGTCATTTGATTAAATAGTGACAACTGTAACAGAATGAGTAACAGAAGCTGTGTCAGTGAGATACAGTGAATGGAAAGGAGCATCACATGACTCTGCTTAACCTGAAATTACCCTATCTCTACATCACTGAAATTATGATTTAGGTGGTAATAATAAAAGTAGTTGTTGTAATGATGGGGGTGGTGATGACAGAGGTGATGGTGGTGGCAAGGAAGATTCTGGCAGTGGTGAGATGACGTGTCTATCGAAATGACATGTCTATAATGCAAATGCCATTATCTTGTCAGCATTCTTAATAATGTTTCTGTCAATGTAGCCAAAATGAAAGTATCATCGACAATGATCTGAAGCTCACCAGCTTCCAACTGCATCAACACATGTAATTTTACATTCAAGGAGAGGCTTTCCCTATGCACTTCAGATGCACTAGCAGCAACAGAACTTGCAGGACATTTTCTAGATATAATGGGTAAAGAATAGTCATAATAATATCAAAAGACTGGTGAGTCAGCAAGAATGTGCACACAAGGTGAATGTGGCAAAATATTTTCTGCACTAACAAAAGAGAGCACTCATCATTGATTGTATAAGTGTGTATTTGTGTACAGCACTCTGACTGACCAAGAGTACATACAGAGTGAGCTGCTATTTGAGTGTTAAAGAGTGTTCAGAATCATGACTTTTGACTTTTTTATGAATTTTCCTTTTTTTTTTCTTATAAAACTAGAGCTCCAAAATACAAGTATGTGTGCTATAAAGAAAAAGTACTCAAAAGGTTAGCACTACATGGGATATTACCATATTTCAAAACATTCTATCAACATGCTTTAAAGCCACCTCTTCCTTAGAAAGAACAAATTCAAATTTTTGTCTGCCCTCATTTGGTTTGTCAAATAAGGAAGGAATCAATTCAGTTGCTCTTTGCTGCAATGCTTCCAATTCAAGAATATCCTTACTTAGGGGAGAACCCCAGGACTGCACTATATATGCAAAGTAAGGTCTCACTAGGCTTAATCAGTGGCAATACTACATCTTTACTTTTGTATGTAAAGTTTTTGTTAATAAATCCAAACATCTCATCTGCTTTTATGGCTGCTTCATTATAATGCTGGGATAATCTAAGATTGCTAGAGACTGTGAATACCTGGAGAAGCCTTCAAGGGTCTTCTTTCCCCACAGCTCTGGCAGGGCCCAGGCTGTTGGGTTGGGTTGCTGGTCGACCAAACTGTTGGAAGCCACTGCAGACCCACATGGCCCACACAGTCTGGCTGGTTAAGTACACTTCATAAGCACTTGTCCATGACACTCTTGAATTTCTCTACTGTACATCCTATAGTGTTTCTGATGATAGTAGGGAAGGTACTGAAGAGCCTTAGGCCCCAGATATCTAAGATGCACACTGCACCTTCGGATTTCGAAGGAAGTATTTTACAAAGTCTTCCATGCCTGTCATACCAGTAGGATGTTATTTCCGAATGTAAATTGGGAACTATACCTTCTAGGATTTATCAATGTCAAATGGCATTCGTCATTTTCAAGATAATTTTCAAGACTTCAGCTATTCTATCTAGATCCTCTTGTAATTGTTGCCAATCTTCTCCTATCAATATGGCACAGTCAACCTTTATGTTATCTGCAAATCTTTACACAATTATTCAGTCCTACATCAATGTTATTCATATAAATGATGAAAAATAAATGCCCCAGGATGAACCCTTGGGGGAACCCAATAGTCAAGATTGACCACAGTGATGATTCAACATTCATTTCAACTATATGCTTCCTAATACATAACCAAGCTTCTTACCAGTTTTCTATGTAACCAGTAATTTCCAAGGAGCTGATTTTAAACATAAACTTATCATGGGGAAATTTGCTGAATGCTTTAGGGAAGTCCAGATATACATCAATTGTTTTAGTCTTGTCAAGGATATTTGTTAATTTACGATAAAATTCAAGGAGGTTGGTGAGGCATGATCACACCGGAGTTGTTCAAGGTAAACTATGATTTTACCTCTAATAATCTTTTGAAGTTTGCATGTGCTTGATGTGAGGCTAACAAAATAGTAACTGCCTTGTATTTCATGGCTTCCCTTACAGAATAAAAGGGTAATGTCTGCCATTCTCCAGTCCTGCAAAGTGATACCATCCTACAGAGATTTTATTTTTAAATATAGGTTGCCAGTTGGGAATTTTATGTTTAAAGTTGTTAATCACACATGGCTAGAAATGAACAAGAATTGGTGTTTTATCAATCCTCAACATATCCTTCTGTGCTAGTACTTCTTGAACTGTAACAGTACATTCTGGCATCGTATGTCTGCTATCTAACAGAGAGAGACAAACAAAGAAACAGCCAGATTTGACAAATACATGGCTTTGAATCCACAAATATCTGCACCTCACAGTTACATGTAAAATCTACAGGTACTTCTTAATTCATATGTCTGCTTTTCTATTCTTAACACACAAATCTCAATGTTTCTGATGTCTTCCATTATCATAAAAGCCTCATAAGGTCTGTTGCTGTTTGTCATTCTTTCCATTCCTTTCAGTCTAAATAACCATTTAAAAGTATCACTCAAAAGAGCTTTTTTTTAAGGTACAACTACTCCCAAACACCCAACAAACCAGACTTTTTAGCCTTTAAATCATGCTGGTGAAAACTTTTTCCTTTCCACAGCTAAGATAATATTAGCTTGATGTGACCCTTATTAAGTGTAATCAGTGTGGCAGCTTGATGAGAACCAGATTAAGTGTAATCACTATAACAAAGCAAATCTTACAGCAGACAAATTTAGTAAAAAAAAAAACAATAAATTAACCAAATCAATCAGAATAGCACATTAAAGCCATTAACACCAATAATACTTACTTGACTGCAGGAATACATCTAGTTGCTCAGTCATACTAGCTTTCAGTTCAGATACTGGGCGGTCTTTACGAACCAATGCAAGACAGTACTTGGCCAATGCCTCTGGGTCAGCATCGCACCTAAGGAGAAAAATCAAAGCAACTGTATCAGGATTCTATTTTATCATACTAAATGAAAATAATTTGTAAAATGTAGAAAACCTATGGGATCTACTTGTAATATATTGGCACTACAAAACATTACAAGTAAAATAATAATATGCCATAAATACATCATGGACCATCCAGTGAAGAACTTCAAAAAGTCACTGAATAAATGTAAACAGTAAGACCATTCAGTTAGCCATGCTTTAAAGTGTATGCAGGTATACAGGCCTCAATCAAACTGACTTAACAAAGAAATAATCAAGCTGCAATTCAAAACTGTAATGCCAGATGAGTTTCTAAAAAACAAATGTATGATATACATACTGTAAGATATTTACATGAAGTGGTTCTAACACATAAGGCATCAAACACAACCTCTACACGCATCCAGAAAATATATAGTGGTGAAAGAACATTGGTCTCCACAATAATCTAAACACAAGCATACCTTACCCTAGTTTCAAGCACTGTCTTCTCACCAACCGTCTCAATCAGAAACTATACCTCCCAAGTGTGGGCCCAACTATCAAGCTGTTTGATGCTGAAGGTATTAAGCTAAGGCATATTGTGCAACCTGGCTAGTCTCGTGAACCCTAAAGGAAACTATCCACTTCCCTTTGAAATGGATTCAAAAGCCTACCTTGGATGATTCAAATATTTGGCAGTAGCATGTTTGAGACAAGCCCCCCATTATACTTTCCAATTTCCCCTTTATATTTCCTGCAGCATCTTTGCCCTACACAAATCAATATCTACTTTCTTCCCAGCCAGTGATTCTTGCAGGGGATTATCATCATAAAAAAAGCATCTGGATGAACTTCCACAGAGAACTTAATTAAGCAAAGCACAGCACATTTATAGGGAGAGGTCATGTGTGACAAAGCTCTCAGATTTCTTAGGGAGAGTGAGCTGTCTTTGACAAAAGGGAAGGTTGGGTGGATTGTATAAATCTGCACTGCCAGATAGCTTTCAACAATATGCTACATGAAAGGCAGGTTAAGAAACAGAGCCAAAAGGCAGGAATAAGGAGGAAAATTCTTCAATGGACATTTTATCATCTATGTGGAAGGGAATGTCGACCACATGTCAGATAAGCCTTCTACAAATGAGTTGTCACCAGCAGAATGCCACTAAGTTCTACTTGGGAACCATTCCCTCTTGATCTATGTATATGACTTGCCTGTCGGCATGGACTCCTATCGGAATATGCTTGTAGTTGATGCAAAGGTCATGAGGGAAGTCAAAAACATGGATGATTTCATCTTACATGGTGACCTTGACAACTAAACTCTGGTACATAGCTGATAAAGTTCAAGCTAAGTAAATGTAAAGTAATGAGGATGGGTAAAGTGAAAGATGGCCTCGATATGATTATCAACAAGCAAGAAACAAGCAGCAGGAATCTATGAATGAAAAAGGCTTGGGAGTCAACATTGTCCCTAACCTGTGTTGCCAGAGTCCCAGCTTACATGAATGGTCTTGGAAACCAACTGTCTGCTTGCAAATATTAGAAGAGCATTCAAGTTCACAGACAGGGAAATAGTCACAGAGCTGTTCACATAATATGTAAGACAAAAACTAAAATATTCTTCTGAAGTTTGGTCATCACACCTAAAAAAAAAGCACTGAGTTAAAAGAGAAGGCCAAGAGAAGAGCAACAAAGATGGTACCAGAACTGAAAGAAATGAGATACAGGGAAAGGCTACAGGCTTCATGTTTTTAAGACAGATCAATGATGCAGACAGTGACCAGTTCTTCGAAAGATGTAGGGAGAGAACAACCAGAGGGTATAATATGAAATTAGAAAAAAAAATAGAAATGATATGAGTCTCTGTAATATAAGAGTGGTGGATGAATGGAATAAAATAACTGAACATATGGTTAATGCAGACAATAAACAGTAATATAAAAAATTGTTTCATACAGAATGTTTGATAGATGAGTTCCCATGAGTGTAAAAATCCCTCCCTGTACAAAAAAAAAATAGGTAATTACAAACAGTAAATAAGTGTACTTATGGACTAACAGCACTATCATGAAATAACATCCACCATCACTCTTTCCTATTCTCTACATACGGTCAAACAGCACACCTTTCTATACATGCATTACAATAAAACACAGCCAACTGTCCCTTTGAAAGGGTGCTAGGAGTCATGCTGGACAAATGGGGACATTTGGCAAGCCTGGCAATGAGTTGTTTGCATGATTTGATCATCTATTATAAAGGGATAATGAAATTCCAATTTCAGAAAGGAAGTATGACTTCCTCTTCTACACTGAGGATCTACGTGAAAAGAGGGTGACACCAAAATTAGATATCTTAGTAAAGCATGAAGTTGACAGACGTAAATCACGTATTAGTTTTGGCTTGTAAGATCATACACCATTCTTAAGACCTTCCACAAGGCATCCCTGTCAACCTTATCATATGCTTTTCTCGAAATCCATAAATGCCACATACACATCCACACACTTCTCTACATGTTTCTCTTATACAATCTTCAATCCAAACACTTGATCCACACATCCTTTGCCACTTCTGAAACCACAGTGTTTCCCCCCATCTGATACTCTGTACTTTAGGGCACTGTGTGCTTTATAGAGTGTGCATTCACATGCACTATATTCATGCTCATACACCTCTGCGTTTGTACAGTAAGCTTCTATAAAATACTAGCTGCAGGTAATGCGAGCCTGATGGAATATGACCAGTCTAGACCCTGTTGCTCATGGAAGTGACGAAGGACATTCAACTACTTATAACTGAACAGTTATTTCCCTAGTAGGAGCAATCATTGCAGAGCAATTACCGTCCAACTACCACGCGCAGGTCCTGGGTTTGAGTCCAAGCTGTTGGAAGTCATTATGTATTCTATGAAAGTGCGTATTCATATGGAATATGTTCACATTCATATACCTCCATGTTTGTACTGGAAAGTTCTGTAAAATGCTATCTGCTGTTAATATGACCAGTCTAGACTCCATTGCTCATGGATGAGACGCAAAGAGTATTCGAACAACTGTAATAAAATAGTCGTTTCCCTATTAGGGTTGATCATAACCGAGTAACTACCATTCCTAACTACTATGGAAAGATCCCAGGTTCGAGTCCTTGCTGTTGGAAGGCATTACGTGACACATATATATACTTATTTATATTTATTATACTTTGTCGCTGTCTCCCACGTTAGCAATGTAGCGCAAGGAAACAGACAAAAGAATGGCCCAACCTACCCACATACATATGTATATCCATACACGTCCACACACGCACATATATGTACCTATACATCTCAACGTACACACATTTATTTACACACACAGACATATACATATAGGCACATGTACATAATTCATACTGTCTGCCTTTATTCATTCCCGTTGCCACCCCACCACACATGAAATGACAACCCCCTCCCCCCGCATGTGCGCAAGGTAGCGCTAGGAAAAGACAACAATTAATTATTGATCTTACACTTTGTTTTTTACATGCTTTTGTTCATAAATGATTTCTTTATATTATTTTGAACACTGAGTAGTGAATATTATAACAACTTCAGAGTTGCAAGGCAGTTATATTATGGTAATTGCTATTACCATATTATAAATGATATTGGCATGATATGAATTTGTGATGTTTATGGTGTTACACTAAATAGTTAATTTTATGACAGCTTCAGAGTTAGAAAGCAATTTGAGGTAATTGCTACTGCCATTTCTATCAAATTATGATGCTGTTTTTGGTCCTACTTTTGGTTTTATACATGCTTTTGTTCAAAGATGATTGCTCAGTAATACTGTGTGCATCAAAATATAAATATTTTGTCAACTTCATTGTTATGAAATGATTATATGAAGGTAATTACAATCACTATTGCATAAATGTTAGTGATATCAGTTTGTGACATTGCATAGGGCCTTACATTGTTTTTGTTTTTTCATATATGCATTTGTTTATAACAACTTTACTATTACAAAGTGATCATATTGAGGTAATTACTATCAACTTAGCAAAATGTGAACGATCTTTATCAATTTCCAATGCTGTTTTTGGCTTTACACTTTTTTTTACTTTATGCATCAAATAGTAAATATTATAAAGCAATTATATTGAGGTAATTACTATTCCCATTACATGAATGCTTACAATATTTATCAATCTGTGATGGCTTTAGTGTCATCAACACTCTCTTATAGTTCAGTGAAGTCCACTAGAACTTTTAAAAGTACAGGCAGGAAAGAAACAGTGATCAAAACAGGCTACTACTGAGTTGCCAATGGTCGCACAGTAATCATGTGATGCGGTACTTTGCCAAATACTGAATAGTTGAGCTCTTGAGAAAAAAAGAATAATACCTAGAGAAGAGGGGAGTGAACCAGCATTGCAGCATAGGGCAAGCATTAATACACATAAGGATGGATCACTACTTTGTATAAAAGAGCAACTGTTCATAAGAAAAATATTTAACAAACAGGACGCCTTGTTTCTTATCTATTTCCATAATGTGAGTATTCCAAAATAGGGTGGGTGTTACAGTAATATCAAGTATGTTCGTGGAGTCAGAAGGTGAAATTACCGATCCATCAAAGGAAGAGGAAACGTATGAGGAATTCTTGATAGATAGGTGGAAAATGGGCCTTGGAGGCATTAAACTTAATTGGATTTCCTCTACTCCTCTGAAATATCCTGTTCAAGTCAGAGTTTACTGAGGAAGTAGTGTTGAGATGAGGTGCAGATCAAGTGAGAAAAGGAGCATATTTGAAATACTTGGAGGAAAGCTTTGTTGAGTTGTCAGCATATGAGTGCATTTGTTTTTGTAGAAGAAAGGAAATCACTGATAAAAAGGAGAGAAATTGTTGGGGACAGTACAGAACCTTGAGGGATAACACTGTTGGTGGAGAAAGGGGAGAGGCTGAGCCATCATCAACTATGGTGATGGAGCAGCCAGAGATGAAGCTATATATGAGTGAGCAAAGTGAGGAAAGGAAGCCAAAAGAGGGGAGCTTAGGAATGAGACCCCAATGCCACACCATTATATGTCATGGGTAACTATATAGGACTCCCCAAAATCTTTCAGAGATGACGACCAGACATTAGTGAGATAGAAGAGGATGTCACCTGTGGATCTTGTTTTACTGAAGCCATACTGGTGATCAGAAAGAAAATTGTGAGATTCAAGATGTCTGAAGATGTGGGAGTTGAGGAGGGATTCAAAGCATTAGGATGCTAGGTAGAGGTGTTAGAACAGTCACCCTTCTTTGAGATGGGATGTACAAATGCATGATTTTAAGAAGTAAAAGTTCTGGACTTTAAACAGAAATGAAACATGAGCAAGTATAGATGGAAGTTTGGAGGCACACTCTTTCAGTACAAGGGGATGGATGCCATCAGATCCATAAGCTTTTTGGATAGTCCAAAAAGAGATTTCAAGCAGCGGCATAGGATTAGTAACAGGACATCAGGGGGATGAAGAAATGGTAGAGCCATCCAAGGTAAAATTAGAGTAGAAATAAGAATGAGAGTTGCTTTGTCAGTAGAAGAGACAGCTGTAGTATCTCAGGATGGAAAAGTGAAGGAAAATGTAGACAACATAAGTTGTTATTGATGCTATTAGCTGAAGACCCGAAGACCAGAAAGACCTATCTGTGGATAAAAAAACACTTTACCTCATTGATAATGTCCTTGCATTGATTAAGGACATTGATAATTGCTGAATAAAAGTTGGAGGAAGGAGAGTTTTTCTAAGCCCTATATATCTTATTTCTTGCATGAATAACCTCAAAATATGAATTGTTGAACCAGATTTTGGAATAAGAGGTAGTATTGGAGGAAGAGGGGATAAATGCTTCCATTACAACAACAATAACCTCTGCTGTGTGTTTGGCAGAGACAGTACCATCACCTTGTTTAGAAAGGGCTGCTAGAGGGGGATGTGCCATTAAAATAGATGCATTTACGAGAGCATTTTTATACGAACCAATTAGGGGCAAGATTGTGTAGCTACAGCATGAAAAACAGATCCAGAGTATTAGGAGAATGGTCCCAGCAGTCATGAATGTAAGAGTTTCAATGAGAGGAGGTAGAGGATCTTGGTTTGTGGGTAAGAGGATGTAATGGCCTCATGGCAGGATTTTAGATAGCCATAGAAAGTTATAAAATTCATAGAATTAGGCTTAGGCAAAACTGGAAAACAGTGGTAGTTAGGGTACAGACATTGTCGGATGTTACGAATGTTTAGGGACTCAAAGTCAGTAAGGTGCATGTATGGAGAAGATGGCAGGACTAACTTTGTCGTTTTGATGAAGACAGAAAGTAGAACCTTGGGTGGCTTCTGTCAACAGCTTACTATGTAAGGGATTGTAAATAGGATTGAGGATAGGATATTCCTTGAGTTAGCTTGGGTATTGGGAGGGGTGAATTCACTATCACTTAAGCCCTCATTTTCACTGGCAGTGGGGTCATGCAAGTAAATGTGATCATAAGAGTATACCTAAAATTTGCAGGGGTCATGAGAGGGTCCATTACTCTATACCTCTGGAGCCCTCTCTCTTCCTATCAGCAGATACACATGATGTATGATTTGGTAGCTTAGTTCCCAGTAATGCTTGCACATCTGTACCTGACTTCAAAGATGAGCATGTTGCACTCTGCAGCACTTTTGATTCTTTTCTTCTTTGCTTCCATTTCTTCCACTGATTCTTCTTTCTTTTGCCTCCTCTGAGAGTAGGCTGCACATCACTATCAACAGAATTCATAGTAATGACTAAGTTATGGCAGAAAAAAGCTGGTTGCTTGTTGATTTTGGTTTACCCCTGTCACTCATCTGCCACCCTCTAAAGCATAGGCAATTTCTGGGTAGTATGAGAAGTAAGCCATGTTGAGGACAATGTGATATAATAGAAAATGAATAGGTTCTGATACCTTCTATAGAAAACTAATTTTTAGGATTCTGACAGGCTCAACCTTGTTGCAGAGAGCACCTTTCTAATGTATGCAGCTGGAAAATATTTTACAACTGAATAACCTCAGTTTGGAGGGTGGAATCTTAGTGGCTGGTCTGAACAAGACCATTATAGTTGGCCATGCTTCATAGATTCACAGTCTGCTCTGCTTTTCAGTTTTATTTTCTGAACTTTTTCTTTTCACACATGGTTCTCTCTCTCTCTCTCTCTCTCTCTCTCTCTCTCTCTCTCTCTCTCTCTCTCTCTCTCTCCACTGCTAAAACTGCTTTTTGGGTTCTTGAGAGTGCAGAATAAGAGATGAAATTTTAGCCAGTACAGGAATCCAAACATTGGTTCTTTGTCAGATACCATAATTATCACTTTCTTTTTATAGATAAAGCTGGGAGGCATCTAAATCATCATCTTTACCCTAATAATGATATCAGATGTAACATCCACTTTATGTTGGAAACCTCGCAAAACAGAAATTGCTAAATCTGTTTCATGGAAACTGAGAATCATGTTTAGTTGATGAAATTTCTTTTGCTCTCACGTGGGGGGTACTTCTAGGTCTGCATCCTTACTTGATGGGGTCAAGTTGAAAGTGGCTTGACTTATCAGCTCTCCCAGGCTAACTTCAAAACTTGATTTACTTGCCCAAATCCATAAAGTTGGTTCACTCTCCATCTTCTTTTGGTAATATATTGGTTTTTACTCCTGAGGGCTGGGTGTCTGTATGCCCCCACCATTAGCTAGACCATGCAGTGCAGTACTCGATAAGCTGTTGCATCATGATTATTATGTGGCCGTTGACAACTCAGGGGTCGGCTGTGTTGATCCTTATCCACTCCTTAAGGCTTTGGAGCTTTCTACCATCTCATGTCTTTCCCAGTAACTATGACCTTGCACTTTAAAAAAAACAGGTATTTTGCTTCCTCCAAAATTTTATAAATACTTTTCCTTGTGTCTTCTTTTTCCCTTTCAATAACCCCTTTTATTTCAATTAAGGCCCGGCCTTGATGTTGACTTTTGTGTGTAACTGGAGCATTAAAAAACAAATAGAATAAAGCTTGTGTTTCTCATTGCCAATGCTAGTATAAGGGGATCAAAAACTGACTGTCATGTATATGTGAGCAGAACAGTGAATGGATTAAGCACCTTACCTATGAGAGTTGCTCTTGACTCTGGTGTTCTAGAAATGGAATGAATAACCAAAGGTCATATAAAGGGTTGTCAGCTATAAAATCAACACAGATGTTTGTAAGGTTTCATTAATCAAATGTTTTTTAAAAAAAAATGTAGAGATCTGTATTATCAGACTGGTCAGAAGTAGGAGGAAGTATCTCAAAACATCAAAGTGAGTGGATTATGATTGAACATCAAGAAATACAACAATAATTTTGCCATCTCTAAAGTGTAAGTGGTGAAATTTAATATGAAAATACTTAGACAACCCTTATAAGGCAGTTTTCATATACATAAAGGATGATATCCATATTTTTGTTTGTGCCTTGATTCCTTACCAACTTGGAAAATGTTTATATGGAGATGTGAATATTTTGTTGAAGAAATAAGACTTGATATATGGATGCTGCTGTGATGACAAGATAACTTGATAGGCATCCCTCATTGAAAAACTAATCTTCCCATCAGAACATATTTTTGGACATATTTATTATACTTAATCACTGTTTCCTGCATCAGCGAGGTAGCATCAGGAAATGAGACTTATCATCAGTTATTATTTATGTCATTTATTACTGTCATTTCTAGGTTGATTTATTAATTTTTGTACAACTATGAAGACACTGCATATTTAACTCTTTATTTTTGAACTTTTTTCATGTATATGTATTGATAATAAGCATATGCACTTGACTTTAAGTAACTGATAACTCATTTTAAAGCTTTAACAGAGAAACAATAGCTTAACATCAAACTCTAGGGATGGCACTTTTCAAAATGCTCCTTGCTTTGGTAGAGAGGAAGTGAAGCTTACTATAGTGATGAGGATATAATTGTCACTTTGGAAAGGTCATGTTAAATTTAAGATATCTGAGCCTTCCACAGTGTCGTTGTGCAGCCATATTCATTCTCATTTTAGATCAATTTATCTAACTTTTCATATGCACATTAAATATACCATATTTTCTATCAATTTCAGTGATGTGAAAAGGAGAGGACAATGTTTTTTGAATGAAAATTAATGAAGTATCAGACAAGTAGCCTGTTGTCATATCCTAATGTGATATTGTACTATGGAAGTACTCAGATTTTTAATTTAGCTTTGGCTTGAAATCTACCAAGTCGCTTCTCAGTTCAGTTTTTTGTCACATGATACAAATTATGCTGTTGGTTCAATCTTATTCTTATTTGAATAAAGAAGTGAACTCTTGCTGCATCTTACAGACGGTCCTCATCCTCAACCTGTACTGCAACCCCCAGAACTCGGCTAAATCAGCTGATGGATCACACTGTAAGTGTACTGAATATTATTTTTACTTTTTTTTTATCAGACTACAATGATTTAATCCGCATTCCTCCAAACACTTCACCTCACTTGTGATTTATCATTAAGCATTGTGATATTGCAATTGGATTTAGTCAGTCTTTTCCTGCTCATCTTATAAGTCATCAGTCATAGAAACTTGTCATTTTTACCCAATCAGTGTCAGTATATGATAAATATGCCAGTACTACATCTGTTTTGTCAAAAGGACCATTTCCAGTTAAACATTCTAATATGATTCTTATTATCAAGGGGCCTTAATCATATCAGTTAGCAAGGTAATTGATAACAATGAGAGAATGTTTTAGCACTTTTTAGATGTACTTTTATCCTTCCTCTAATATCTCCCAAGTTTATTTGCCATGCAGTGCCCAGAATATTTAAATAACATTGGTTTGAATCTTTTAGCATGTGTGTGTTTACACACTGGCCATATTTTATACTCCATGTTCAGAAACTTTATTGGATTTCTATTTTGTTGTGTGTGATGTTATTAGTAGTGAGTGATCCTTACTGATTGGAACTCTTAAGCTGTGGAAGACTTCTTTGTGTGCCATAAATATCCACACTAATCTCTTAGAAAAATAATATCTGAGTGGAGTACTTTGCATTCTCAAAAATTATTAAAAACAAAGGGGTGAGGGATTTTGCAGAGGCTGTGTGTACTTGATTCCCCCTCTCCACCATTTGAGTGGGATTGGAATAATGGTAGACAGTAGAGGCATGCTTTTAAAATGACATAATGCACATCTTACATGGAACAGACAGACTTAGAAAAGCTTTGTCTTGCACAGAAAGAGTTAATAGGTGCAAGAGTGTAGATTACTGAAATTCAGGTACTGGACAAAAATGTGAACTGGAAAATTTGGGTTTGTTTTGCACAGAAAGAGTTAGAAAAACAAGCTTTTCTTGTCCAGATAGGTATTGTGATTATTATTTTTGTATTAAATGCCCTCCATCACATAAAACTCTTATTAAAGCCTTCTTATTTCAAATATCACAGCAGGCAAACAAGGTCAACAGATTAATGATTTTAATGATGCAGATAAAAGCTTTAACTATGATGTATCCTAGAAAGCCACTTAAAAAATTGCCATGATTCCTTGTAAAGCCTTCCTTATTGTCTCAAATGTCCTTCCCCCATAGTTCCAACTCCAAGTTTGTCTGTCATTAAATCTAAGTATGATTGGTTTGAAGGGTTAGGCTATGCCTGATTAAGGACAAGCTTGCTTTGTAAGTTGACATATTAATATTTCTTATGAATGCTGATTTTACGGTATGTTTATGCTGCCATATTTTGTTATAAATCTCTTAAATGTGATACTTTTCTTGGTGGTTTGACTTTCTGTTACAAAGCATTATTCACTTCACACCCACACATTGAAATGCTCTATGTAGGGGATTTCAGTATACACCACAAGGGAAGATTAGGCTCTACCTCCTTAACAATATGGAACAGTTTTCACCCAACATAAGTTCCAGACTGTCATGGCCATTCTACCATTGCACTTGACCTCTTTTTCACTTCTGAACTCTCTCACTATAAATATACTATTTCTGCCCTAACAGGGTTGTCCGACTATAATCTTACTGATTGGGTACACCCACCCTATATATGTATTATTATATTATTATTATACTTGATCGCTGTTTCCTGTGTCAGTGAGGTAGCATCAGGAAACAGACGACGAACAACCCATCCACTCGCATACACATTTATATATGCATAAAAACACATACACTTACATATACATAACATATGCACATATACGTACATGTACATATATATACACATGTACAAATTCATACTTGCCTTCATTTATCCATCCCCCCTGAATGCCACCTTTGGCACTGTGGGAGAGCTCAGTGGTCATCCCCAGGATGGCTTCTTTACTGAATTTCCCAACAGAAAGGCATTGCTTTGCTGGTCTGGATGCCTCATGTTGTGCTGAATGGATAGCATAGGTTACCTTGGTTGAAATGGAGTTTTACATCTCATCTTGTATTAAATCTTTCTCATCCCCAATCATAGTTTGACTGCTCCTTCCCTGACGCCTGATGCACTAGGGACAAAGCTTACTGGGTCATGAAACTCTTCCCTTCCCATGAAACCCACCTTACCCGTATTTCTGCTTGGAGTCATTGCAGTTGTTTTTCATAAAGTCAGGAACACATTCATAAAAAGAAAGTGTGTTGATTGGGCTTCTTTGACTCACAAATCCCTCTGATCCTTAACCATAAACATGCTAGCAGCTTATGTAATTCAACCTTTCCTCCTTCTGACATGATCAGTCTATACCTAGTTCTCCAACTGATAAGATTGCTCTTTTTGGTACCTTGTGTTTCTCTGATTCAACTTTGGATGATTTATGCTTCCATCCATTGAACCTGTAGCATCACCTGTAATTTACTTATGCAGGGGTCTTACAAGTACTCTTTGAGGTCAAGGTGGCCAAGGTTTATGGACTTAATGGCATACTTCCTTGTGTACTAAAGGAGTGTGCCTGTGAACTAACTTTGGTCCTCAATTATTTTTTTTTGAGACAACACAGACAGCTGAAGCCCCAGTCGAGGCCATCGGTTGTTGTTCGCTGATGATACAGCTCTGGTGGCTGATTCGAGTGAGAAGCTGCAGAAGTTGGTGACTGAGTTTAGAAAAGTGTGTGAAAGGAGAATGTTGAGAGTAAATGTGAATAAGAGCAAGGTTATTAGGTTCAGTTGGGTTGAGGGACAAGTAAATTGGGAGGTAAGTTTGAATGGAGAAAAACTGGAGGAAGTGAAGTGTTTTTGATATCTGGGAGTGGGCTTAGCAGTGAATGGAACCATGGAAGCAGAAGTGAGTCACAAGGTCGGGGAGGGGGCAAAGGTTTTGGGAGTGATGAAGAATGTGTAGAAGGAGAGAATGTTA
>JAUUDZ010382940.1:4935-15600 GCA_032361705.1 Panulirus versicolor | reverse complement strand
TACGTTGAATTGTTTATTACTTTGACTTTTGTAGATTTTAACCACTGGAAAAATTCTTTAGAACGACAATCACACACAAAGGGATTTTCTTCTAGCTTAATCTGAAGAGGGGTGTCCATGCGTGAAAAGGCATCCAGATGGTTTATTGCATCCTCAGACAGCCTGAAAATAATCATGTATTAAACATGGTTTTATAAGTGGTACAGAATATGTGGATTAAGTGTTTGCTTTGATGAATGTGTGTGTGTGTGAGAGAAATACTTAGAAAAACAGATGGATCTGTATGTGGCACTTATGGATCTGGAGAAAGCAGATGATAGGGTTGATAGAGATGCTTTGTGGAAGGTCTTCAGAATATATATATGGTGTGGGTTAGAAGCTGCTAGAAGCAAAGAAGTTTTTTCTAGGGTGTAAGGCTTGTGTACGAGTAGGAAGAGAGGAGAGTGAATGGTTTCAAGTGGAGGTTGGTCTGTGATAGAGGTGTGTGATGTCACCATGGTTGTTCAATTTGTGTATGGATGGGGTGGTGAGGGAGGTAAACGTGAAAGTCTTGGAGAGAGGGGCAAATATGCATCTGTGTGGGGTGAGAGGGCCTGAGAAAAGAATCAGTTGTTGTTTGCTGATGATATGGCACTAGTGGCAGATTCAAGTAAGAAACTACAAAAGATGATGACTGAGTTTGGAAGAGTGTTCAAAGGGAGAAAGTTAAGAGTGAATGTGAATAAAAGCAAGGTTATTAGGTTTAACAGGGTTAAGGGACGGGTTAGATGGGATGTTAGTTTCATTAGAGAAAAATTGAAGGAAGAAAAGTGTTTTAGATATCTGGGAGTGGACATGGCAATGAATGGAACCATGGAAGCAGAAGTGAGTCATAGGTTAGGAGAGGTGGTGAAGGTTCTGGGAATGAATGTTATCTTGGAAGGCAAAAATGGGTATGTCTGAAGATATATATAACAGTCCCAACAATATCATATAGATGCAAGGCATGGGATATGGATAAGGCTGTGTGGAGGAGGATGGATGTGTTGGATATGAAATGTTCAAGGACAATATGTAGTGTGAGAAGGTTTGATCAAGTAAGGAATGAAACGGTAAGAGAGATGTGTGGTAAAAAATAAATGTGGTTGAGAGAGCAGAAGTTGTGCTGAAATGGTATGGCCTTATGGAAAGAATAAGTGAGGAAAGGTTAACAAAAAGGATATATGTGGCAGATGTGGAGGGAACAATGACAACAGGGAGACCAAATTGGAGATAGAAGGATGGAATGAGAAGTTTTTGAGTGATTAAGGCTTGAACACACAGGATGGTAAAGGGCATGCACAGGAGAGAGGGAACTGGAATGAGGTGGTATACTGGGGTTGACGTGCCTTCAATGGACTGAACCAGGGCACATGAAGCATATGCAGTAAATCATGAAAAGGTCTGTGGGGCCTAGTTATGGATGACCTGTGGTTTCCGTGCATTACACATGACAGCTAAAGAATGGATGTGAGTGGATGAAGCCCTTCATCATTGGTTCCTGGTGTTCCCTTGCTAACATGAGAAACAGTGATCAAGTAAGAAAAAATTAAACATATGTTTTCAATCATCTTTCATGTTATGATAAAGTAATAGGGCAGAATGTCACACACAGTATAGTACTACTGAATGAGCATATATAAAACTAAGGCAAAAACATGTCTAAAAAACTGTATAAGAGATGGTCTTCCCAAGTGAAATAGCTGTATCTTAACATCTTAACACAGAAAGCTAAAATACTCCTGTCAAAGCAGCCACCCCTGCCAGAAAATGTTCCTCTCTAAGCCAAAAGAGAGCAATAGAGAACTTTTAATTTTGAATAAAGCATCTTAAATCATGGATAGTAGATGTACCACTGAATTTTAATAACAAGAAAACATCCCAAGAGAAGTTAACATCTGGTGTTCAGATTGTGGGATTACTGGAAGCTAATTTGTTGAAATGTTGAATTAAGTAAGTATCAGGAACCAAGAATAGATGGCACAACTGTTCAAGCATGGGGCTGAGCCTGGCTGAAGTCGCTGCAGAGTTCAAGCAATTACAGCTGCAGCAACAGCAACAGATGCATGATAATCTGACCTGTAACAGGTGTCCAACAATCTAACCCAGCAGTTGCAGAAGCCTGTTTCAGCAGCAAGTAGATATAAGTTTTAGAGCTATAATCAGTCGCTCTAGAAGAAGTAAAAGAATCGTTGCAGTACCAATTAAAAGACCATTCTGCTGTTGTATTTACAATAAAGTAGGAGCTAAAGATTCAGCTTGAACAACAGCCTGAGTCTGAATCAGCAGAAGGAGCAAGTGGACTGACATATGCAGCAGCTCCACTGGTCCATCCCTAAGGCATGATAAACATAGTAACTGCCCAAAGCCCCTGCTTCTGGGGGAAGGACATGGGCCGTGACAAACATTTTCCAGCATCAAGTAATGACTTGATCCTGACTGCAGTTACTTCATTACTGGATCATATTTAAACTTACCATCATGTAAATTCAGGTTTTAATATTGGTGGATACATAAAAATTCAAATATCCTACAAAATCCTACATTTTTTATGGTTAATGCCTTTCATGAGTAAATGAAATGAATACCAGTTAACAATAACTGTTGTCAGAGGCATGATTAAACAGCATTATTTGTGTTGCAAGCTTCTATAACATCTTATGCTCTTTGAGATCAAAGAAAGATTTCTTGAATTATGTCAATTTCTCAAATGTGACTAGGTTACAATCTTTACAATGAATTTTATAAACCCCCATCGGGGTTTGGGAAGTATAGGTATGTTTAAATCTAATCAAATAATGAGGTCACTTGTAGTCAAGGTCAGGTCATTATCTGGTGCTGGGATAATTCTGTGTTACCTCTGCTGAAGAATGCAGAGACAGCAGTCATCTGTAGAGTGAACATTCCAGTCATCAGTGATCTGATTCATTTCATGCTCCTCAGTTTTTATAAGTATATCACAGCATAAAGGTAGTAGGCAGTTGAAAGCATCTGGCTGGGCTGTTATTACCATCCTGACTGAGGAGTGTTAAATTCATGCCCAGAACCATCATACACTCTACATGTTAGGTTTTCTGGTCTTACTTTCAGTCTCATCAAAATAGGATGGCTAGGCTTGTAACATCATCTTACAAGCACCATTCAGCTACTCAAATCTCACATATGTTCTTCACATAAGTTCTCAGTTCATCTGTTCAAGCATGGGGCTGAGCCTTGCTGAAGTTGCTGCAGAGTTCACGCATTAACAACTGCAGCAACAGCAAAGATGCATGAAAATCTGACCTAGCAATAGCAGCAGGAGTGCATTAACCTGTCCCTGTAACAGGTGTCCAACAATCTAACCCAGCAGTTGCAGTAGCCTGCTTCAGCAGCAGGTAGATATAAGGTTTAGAGCTATAAGCAGTCGCTCTAGAAGAAGTAAAAGAATAGGTGCAGTACCAATTAAAAGACCATTCTGCTGTTGTATTTACAATAAAGTAGGAACTAAAGATTCAGCTTGAACAACAGCCTGAGTCTGAATCAGCAGAAGGAGCAAGTGGACCGATATATGCAGCAGCTCGGCTGGTCCATCCCTAAGGCATGATAAACATAGTAACTGCCCAAAGCCCCTGCTTCTGGGGGAAGGACATGGGCCGTGACAAACATTTTCCAGCATCAAGTAATGACTTGATCCTGACTGCAGTTACTTCATTACTGGATCATATTTAAACTTACCATCATGTAAATTCAGGTTTTAATATTGGTGGATACATAAAAATTCAAATATCCTACAAAATCCTACATTTTTTATGGTTAATGCCTTTCATGAGTAAATGAAATGAATACCAGTTAACAATAACTGTTGTCAGAGGCATGATTAAACAGCATTATTTGTGTTGCAAGCTTCTATAACATCTTATGCTCTTTGAGATCAAAGAAAGATTTCTTGAATTATGTCAATTTCTCAAATGTGACTAGGTTACAATCTTTACAATGAATTTTATAAACCCCCATCGGGGTTTGGGAAGTATAGGTATGTTTAAATCTAATCAAATAATGAGGTCACTTGTAGTCAAGGTCAGGTCATTATCTGGTGCTGGGATAATTCTTTGTTACCTCTGCTGAAGAATGCAGAGACAGCTGTCATCTGTAGAGTGAACATTCCAGTCATCAGTGATCTGATTCATTTCATGCTCCTCAGTTTTTAAGTATATCACAGCATAAAGGTAGTAGGTTGTTGAAAGCAGCTGACTGGGCTGTTATTACCATCCTGACTGAGGAGTGTTAAATTCATGCCCAGAACCATCTTTCACTCTACATGTTAGGTTTTCTGGTCTTACTTTCAGTCTCAACAAAATAGGATGGCTAGGCTAGTACCATCATCTCCTTACAAGCACCATTCAACAAATCTAACAAATCTATGGCCCCTAGTCCATGGCATCATGGGGTGCAAAGATCTCTGGGTTCCTGCCTGATTCTACTGCTAGTGAAAGGGATAGCTCAGACAGTAGTAATACTGGCCCATCCATGAGCTTTCCCTCTCTGACAGACTCTCCTCTATCACAGCATAAAGGTAGTAGTCTGTTGAAAGCAGCTGGCTGGGCTGTTATTACTATCCTGACTGAGGAGTGTTAAATTCATGCCCAGGCCCATCATACACTCTACATGTTAGGTTTTCTGGTCTTACTTCCAGTCTCATCAAAATAGGATGGCTAGGCTAATACCATCATCTTACAAGCACCACTCAGCTTATGTTCTTCACATAAGTTCTCTTGCTGCCTACTGTCTGCACCATAAAACAACTCAAACCTCACTTATTTTCTTTGCATAAATTCTCTTATCAACTCCTGTTTGTACAAATGTTTCTAAATATAATGATAATAGAGTCCAACAAATCTATGGCCCCGAGTCCATGGCATCATGGGGTGCAAAGATCTCTGGGTTCCCACCTGATTCTACAGCTAATGAAAGGGATAGCTCAGACAGTAGTAATACTGGCCCATCCATAAGCTTTCCCTCTCTGATAGACTCTCCTCTTTTTGTATTTACTTTCCTAGAATTCCTGGTCTCTCCAGTAACCTCACTTCCATTAAACACCATTTGTTTAATATGTCTCCTCTTATCTTACTTCTTTCTGAGACCTAGCTGTCTAATGATGTTCTCACTAGTCCTTTTTACATAGCCAACTATAATCTTCACTTACAATTTCTGGTTCACAGGGGGTGTCTGTGCTTATTCCATTATCAATATACCTGTTGCATGCTTTGAGGACCTTGAGTCCCCAATTTCTGATGTTATATGGCTCAAGATCTGTCCCTAAACTACCACACCTTTCCTCTCTTTTGCCTGCTGCTCTCTTAATTCTAAAAATTTTATATCTTTCTTCAAACATATAAATTCCTGCTCTGAGACTGTGGCATCCTCTCACAAGCCAAGATCCTACACTTACAGGATTTCAATGCTCATCACAGGAAATGGTTAAATTCCTCCCATATGGATGCCGTAGAAACTGAGGCCCTCATATTCTCCTTTCTCAATGATCTGGAACAAATTATCTCCCACCCAACCCATATTCCTGACTGCTATAACCACTTTCCTAATATTCTGGATCTGTTTTACACCTCTAATCCATCCCACTGTAACTACACAATCTTGCCCCCAATTGGTCCATCTGGAAAATGTATCTGTCTTAACAACACCTATCCTTCCAGCAACTCCTAAACATAAATATTGGCACCTCAACAAAGTTGACTGGAATAACTTATAAAAATTCTTTTCTGACCTTCATTGGGTAAATTACTGTCTTATATGTGGCAATACTTCTGTCTCAGCCAAATGCATATCACAGATTATTGTTGAGGGATGGAAACATTTATTGCCTCTTCCTCCAAGATGACCTCTCCTTCCAAGCCAAGGTTCAACCATCTGATGCCATTCAGGTAAGGAATCAGGCATACCAGGTTTGGAAAAATTCTCCTTCCTCCAACTTTCATTCAGCATTCATCACAGCCCATAATCAATGCAAGTACATTATCTGTGAGGCTACATGTTACTCTATTCAAAGGAAGTATGATAACCTCACCTCGTCATCCAATGATAGATCTTTCTGGTCTTTAGTTAAGGGCATCACTAACAACTTCTGTCACTCTACCTTTCCTTCACTTTTCCATTCTGATGGTAGCTGTCTCTCCTGTAGAAAAAGTAACTCTATTTGGATCCCATTTCTCCTCTAATCACTTTGGATGACTCTTACTGTCCTTCACCCTCTGATGCTCCTCTTATTAATCCTATACCCCTACCCAATGTCTCCTTTCAGATCTGTCCGAAGAGCACTTCCTCTCTGGACATAAGCAAGGGTTATGGTCCTGATGGTATCCATTCCCATTTGCTGAGAGTGCTTCTAAAGTTGCATCTGTGTTTGCTCACCATTCTATTTCTGTCTAAAAACCAGAACTTTTCCTTCTTCTTGGAATCATGCATTCGTACATCCCATTCCTAAGAAGGATGACTGTTCCAACCCCTTGAATAGTCCTGTTACTTTGACATCTGTCATTTCCAAGGTCTTTGAATCCCTCCTCAACTCCTATGTCCTTGGACATCTCAAATCTCAGCTTTCTCTCTTACTAATCTCTGGTCATGATCCCTGAAAGATTCTGGGGAATCCTGTGTAGCTGCCCTTGAAATATCCAAAGCTTCTGACAGGGTTTAGTATTGGGATCTTATCTCTTAAGCTTCCCTCTTCTGGCTTCCCTCCCTCACTTTGCTCCCTCATAACTAGTTTCCTCTCTGGCTGATTTACCTCCATGGTTGCTGATGGATAAACATATTTCCCTTACTCTATCAGAAGCGGTGTCCCTTAAGGTGTTCTGTCTTGTCTCCTACACTTTTTCTCCTTTTCATCAACAATTTCCTTTCTTCCACAAATAAACAAATGTACTCATATGCTGACAAGTCAATACTGCTTCCCTTCACATCCTTCAGTTCTGATCCTTCTGCTCCCACTCAATATGCATCTCATCTCAACACAACTTCCCCAGTAAACTCAGACTTAGACAGGATACCTCACTGAGGCTGTTGAAATCTGGTTAAATTCAATGCTTCCAAGACCCAGTTTTTGCCCAGCTCTCTATCAAAAATTCATGACAACTTTCCTCTCTCCTTTCATGGTTCTGTAATTGCAACCCTTGACTCAATGAACGTACTTGGCATTACTGTAACATCCACTCTATCTTGGAAACCCCACATTATAGAAATAGCTACATGTCTATCTATCTATCTATCTATATCTCTGATGCCTGTACCAATTGGAACTCCCTCAAAGAGATGGCCATGGCAACAGTCACCATAATTAAAGAACTCTAAAGCTGTTTCTTAGCCTTCAGTGCCTTACCCTTAGCAGGCCAGTGGCAGAGTGCAAGTCTAGCGGTGTTTGCAGAGGCTCCTACTTAGTGTTCCTAATAACTACTTCTATCTAATGCTCCTACCTACTACTTCTACCTAATGTTCCTAATTACTTGGAGACTGCTTCATTTCTTTCTGGGGAGGCCATGATGGCAGTTACCAGGGAATGATGGTCCCGGGGATTTGTGTGTACAAGAACGTATTTCTTATATGCGACAGCAATACTAGACATGTTTTCTTCAAGCTCTCAAGTGCAGAAACAAGAAAGCATCTAAAGAATGGAAAAAAGGACAGTCCCTTTACCATTCTCAGAGTAGCATCTCTACAAGTGATCAAAGTCATGTGACCTAGTATCTAACAATTCATCTGTCTCTTAATATTGTTACTTGACAATAATTTCCATGTGTTTAGTCTTTGGTTATTTTGCCTTTGATACCATATCCTCCAATCTAACTTCCTCCGGAAAGCTTTGTAGTCAATAATTAGCTTCCCCCAATTATGGTAAAACAAAAATACTTTAAATATCAAAATCTACTTTCACTCAAAAAATATTCATAATCTTACCTCGGTATCATGTTCCTCTCCAAGTCTATGTATCTAAGAGAATGAAGACAGTCAATCTGGAAGTCTACATCAATGAGTCTGTTATCACCCAAAAGTAACTGCTCAAGGGCTGGTAACTGACAAAAGACTTTTGCATTGTCTCCAATGGACCAAATCTCATTCTGTTCTAAGTGTAAGATCTTCAGATAGCTGTGGACAAGAATGAATGACTATAAGTGGTGATACAACAAAAGTTTATGAAGAAAATCACTCATAAATGAGAACAAAAATATGACAGACCAAAATAATTTATGAGCCAGATTAAATTCTATGTTAAACCTCTATATCAGTGGCATAAAAATCAAGCTAGAGTCATGAGTTCTTTTGCTTTACATTCTTTAGATACTGATAAACAACTGTTAAGCTTTCATGGTCACAGTTTGAATTCTTTTTAAAAGTTATGAACCAGGAAATATTCCTGGATAACCTTCTCATATGAGGTATAAAAATCAAACTAGTTATGGCCTTTATACCATTTAATTCTTTAGATGCTTAGAAATAACTCATGGCCAAAGGCAGAATTTTCTTCATGTTATGAGACAGGTTAAGTTCCTGGTTAAACCTAAGTGACATGAAATCAACTAGCATCTTATGCCATTCACTTCTTTAGATACTAAGAAACTAACACTATAGATGGCCAAAAGTTGAATTTTCCCTATTATGGTCTGTTAAGTTACAAGTTGAATAATTTTATAGGTGAAATAACTTAAGCAAAGTCCAAACTCGGGTTATGGATGTTTTACCATTCAATTCTTTAGCTGCTGAGAAACACTCACATCTTGTTTTGATTAGTGCCCAGTCTAAAATTTTCAAGCTGTGACCAAGGTAAACTTGACAGGTTACAATTACTCCCAAAAATGGACGGATGGAAGATTGATGAGTACACTGATGACAGACAGATAATGGCATGATGGGCAAACACTGGGATGATGGCTGGAGGGACAACGGATGATAGAGACAGACAAAGCAATCCCTAAGTGTCTGCCATGGTAAACCAGTGACACAGATATGTTAACCACTCATTAAATATTCCTTCAAGCAATGATTTGCTCATATTTGCAATATTCATTACTCCCTTGACTGAGGGCTTACCACAGAGTTCCTGCTTCCCATCTGTTTATCAATGCATTAGAAGATCTCTTGTTCAAATATCATAGTCTAGAAACATCCCTAACCTGAATGCTTATACATTTACAGTTTCCTAAAATGGCTAAATGGCTATTTTGCACCAAACTTCTACATAAGTGTACTTCATACTACTTAGGAATAGATAAGGGGAAGAATTTTGAGAAAGAATATTTAATAACAGTTTTTCAGATTTTCATATGTTATATATCTACATACATTATGAAAAACATTGAAAAACAGAAATTCCTAAAAGAAAGATGAGTATCTACAACCTGAAAAAAATTAGATATCTAAAGACTCCTCGGTCTCATGAAATTCAGACTAGATATCTTTTATTTGCAATTAATAGGCTGTCTCAGGAGATGCAAAACGATGGCCCATGCAGAGTCTTTATGCAACCCAATCCTTAAAAAGTTCCATTCACTCTCTCATGCTCACTGACCCCTAAACCTCATCTACTAGTCCCCACTTTCTCTTTTTTTCTTTTTTTATCTTTAGAATGTTATCCATTCTTCACACGTCCTGTTCTTTGGTCTGTACAACTGTGGACCTCCATTCTTCACTTTCACAATAATATCATTATTCTATACTTCAGTTCTGACTTCTTCCATCTATCTATCAATATCTCTGATGCCTGTTTCAATTGGAACTTCCTCAAGTGGGTGGCCAGAGCAATAGTCTCCATAACTAGTGAACTCCAGTGCCACTTCCAAGCCTTTAGTGCCTCACTTTTAATAGGCCACTAGCAGAGGGCAACTCTACTTCTATCTAATGCTCTTACCTATTACTTCTACCTAATGCTCCTGCCTAAATGTTCGTGCTTATTACTTCTACCTACTGCTCCAACCATTTTGCCAAAAGGCAGGGCTAGTGCATATTCCTCAACTAGAAAAATCTAAAGTTACAAAGAAAATCTGTGTGAGTTAAGTGTTATCAAGTGTGACAAGGATAGATTTTATGTTTGTTGACAGAATGCCGGTAGTCTAAGGGTGAGTGAGGCAGAATGAAAAGACACGTACCTGGGTATGAGGAGTGCAACTTAACAACCACTTAAGTGCTGGCTCACTAAGCACCTGTCCCTAACCCTCCTGATACCCATGTGGGTACTAGTGATATACCTCTCTGGTCATTGACTGCCTACCAACTACTGCCTGACTTCTTTATTTTTCTATTCAAAGATGTCAAAAAGTTTTTGATATAAGATATCAAAAGGCCCATCTATTCTCTTCCCTGAGGTGTCATCCCAAATCTGTCTTCAGATGTGGTCACAGTTCTCATCCACATGGGCAACTGGGGAACAAAACAGCTTTCTCTATTCTCCCACTTACCAGTGTTTGCTTTATTTTGTCATTTGGGTGTACTCCTTGACCTAAACTTCCATGAGTGGTCACATGGCAATGATAAAGCTTATCTCAACCACCCTGTTAACTTATGTGAAGCATTTTCATGGTAGTTCCAGTGTTCTCCTGACCTACTGTGATGATAGGTACACAGTATTTTTTGCACAATCATCCAACATTATTGTATGATGTGCTT
>JAUUDZ010382830.1:0-15602 GCA_032361705.1 Panulirus versicolor | reverse complement strand
GGGGTGTCTAACCATTATTTTATGGAGGCGAGGATGAAGATTTATAGATGTTTTAGGAAAAGGGCAATATTATTGGTGAAAAGAGAGTGGTGAAAGTAAGTGAGCTTTGAAGAGACTTGTGTGAAGAAATACACGCAGAAATTAATTGCAGCTCGGTAAAAGGCGAGTAAACTAAGTTAGTGGAGAGGGTGAGGAATGGGAGGTTTTCAGGGAAGCAGTGCAAGTGATGCGTACAGCATGCGTAACTGGAACGTGGGCAAGGGAAGGAGAAAAGGGAAGTGCATGAGTGATACTTACAGGAAAGCAGTGCAAATGGTTAGGAGGTATATAACAAAAAGCGGCATGAAGTCAAGCGGAAGGTGAAGAGGTTGAGAAAGAGGGCAAATAAGATTTTGGTTAGAGAGTGCCAGAAAACTTCAAGGATCATGTTTTGGAAGGAGGTTAATATTGTTAGAAAAAACGAGAAAACAAATAACATCTGTGAGGGGGGGAGAGGGGCGAATGTGGTAATGAAGTGAAGTGCAGATGGAGTGAGTGTTTTGAAGGACTGTTGAATGCGTTTGATGTTAGGGCGGCACATGTGGGATGTTTGGTTCGGGATGATATTCGAGTTAGTCATGGAGAGTGGTTTCGTGAAGAGAGAACTGATGAATCCTTGCCTATGATGAAATGTGGCAAGTGGCTTAAGTAGATGCTATTGCGGTTGAATTTCTTATGAAAGAGGGTGACTGTGTTCTTGATTGGTTAATAAGGATTTTCAATATATGTAAGAATCATTATGAGGTGCATGTTTAGCAGAATGCATGTAAAGTGTCATTGTATTAAGGCAAAGGTATGTATGTATGAGAGTGTTGAGTATGCTTGGTAAATCATATGGGAGTAGTGATTGAGGGGGTGAAGGCATGTAAAGAGCATCAGGAAGAACAATGTAATTTTCACTCCGCACCAGCTGCCCTACTCTGGCCCAGCTGTCTTTCTCACCTTGCACCAGCTGCCTCAATCACTCTGCACCATCTGTCTTCCTCACTCTGCACTAGTTACCTTTCTCACTTTGCACCAGCTGTCTTCCTCACTCTGAACCAGTTATCTCGGTTCACCAGCTACCTTCCTCACTCTGCACCAGCTGTCTTCCTCAATCTACACAAGCTGTCTTCGTAACTCTGCACCAGCTGCCTTCCTCACTCTGCACCTGCTGTCATCTTCACACTGCACCAGCTGGCATCACGAGGACCTAATGAAGTCTTTGAGATGAAATACCCGAGTTGCTCGAGGCTTTTTTTCCGAGCAGCCTAGAATCGTCACAGGTACGGACGGACATGTGCTTGAACACCTTCCAACAGCCCAACGAATTTTATATAAAATACCCCAGACGTTCGTCTTTTTTTTTTTTTTTTTTTTGGATCTGGACAACTTTGTTCGGGTCTCGGAACGTCCTCAATCACCACAGATCCTTACCTATGTCTATTTTAAGCTTAAAAAAAAGATATCTCGACTATTTGGTCGGCTTTGGGGGCGCCCTCAAGCACCGCAGGTCCGTACCCGTGTCGATTTTAGAATCGGAAAAGTGCCTCGAGCAACTCTGGTATTTTGTCTCGACTTTGTTCGGGTCTCGGGTTGCCCTCAAGCACCGCAGGTCCGTACCTGTGTCGATTATATGATCAGAAAAGTGCCCCGACCGACTCTAGTATTTTACCTCAACAACTTCGATCGGCTCTCGGGTTGCCTTCAAGCACCAAAGGTCCGTCCGTACCTGTGTCAGTGTTAGGCTTAGAAAAGTGCCCTGAACGACTCTGGTATTTTGTCTCAACTTCGTTCAGTTCTCGGGTTGTCCTCATGCACCACAGGTCCGTCCGTACCTGTGTCGATTTTAGACTGTGAAAAATGACCCAAGCAACTCGGGTGATTCACTGTTTCAATATTCTAATGACATGTTTATTTTTGCATTTGTAGTGTGACTTAATTGTAATGTTGTCTGCATATGAGAAGTTTTCAGGAGATAGTAAGAGGTCATGTAAGAATAGATTGAAGTTTGGAGAAAGAAGTTCTTTTTGGGTGGACTGCATTACAGCGCTTCGAGGGTTTTAGAGGCGAAACCCTTGTGACTAATACAAAGCAGCAAGCTATGAAGTTGGCCGACTAAATTTTTGATTGTTGTGAAAGATGGTGTCGAGTATCTTTTGATGAGGATTTATCATAGGAATGTGTTATATGCTTTGTTTATGTCTGTTATTACTAGCACTGTGCGAGAGTGGGAGTTGTGGTTTGTTAAAGTCAGCTAGGATATATTGTCTGAGGTCTGTCTGTAGTAGTTGAGTGATCGGGTCGGAAGCCATGTTAGATAGGTAATGGAATATTTTGCTTGATTCTGTTGTAATGTGTTATGATGCAATATAACTATATTGGATCACTAAGAAAAAGCTTCCTTGTGATGTGCTTATGATAACCTGGACAAATGTGCTTTTGGTTATTAGAAGACAGAACCAATGCCCAAAACATTGCTTCTTCCCGCCATCTGTTGTCAAGAACAGACTCATAGCTGACACTGGCAGCTGACCTCTGGCCCACTTGATCTGTTAGCCATGATTTGGTTAGTGTTTCGCTTCTGTATTACGTAGATAAGATTCAGATCATAGACATCAGGTCACGGTACACAGTCTCTCGTCCTCTGATGGCCGCTTATGAGGAAAAACCAGGAAGTCTTCCCTGATGTTCCTTGAGAACTGAAGGACACTGGTTTATACAGATGCCCAGCAGGGGTGTCCAAAGAGATGTTTGGGATCAGAAAGCATGGGGTACTTTTGACTTGTCTTTGAGTGCTTGCCTATAAGTCATAAACATGCAAAGCTGTATAGTCTATGTTCCTCTTTAGATAAAGTGGAGCATTACTCTTGAAATAGCTTCTTCAACGCTGCCAAATGAAAAAATTCCATGAAGTCCAATTATATAAATTCATTGATCATGATGTGTAGGCATAGGCTATAATTGATAACATGCTCCACCAGGAGGGCATGAGTTTAACAAAGGCATTTTATAAGTATCGTTTTTGCATATTATTGCTTTTATGATTCAGATGAAAAGAAGAATTTGGTAAATCACCGACGAGCCACTGATAACCACAACCAGGATTTTTGGTAAAACGTGTTATTGTGATTTTTGTTTTTTAAACAACTACTTTTTTCAAACTGATATACATCACAGCATTCACCTAATGGTGGAATATATTTGAAAGTGGAAATAAAAGGAAAGTTTTGAATAGAAAAGGCAATCGCCTTATACTTCTGTTTATTTCAGACTAATATAATATCAGCTTAAAAGCATAAAATAGGAAAAGGTTAAAAGTTTTTTGGTAAATGTTAACAAACTGTGTGAGAATTTAATTACTTTCTTTATTTCGAACAGCTGTTGTCAGTCTTTTCTGTAGGTGCAGATATAGTCTATTCCCAAATGAAATTGATATTTTACTGAAAATCTGTGAAGATTACACCACTGATGCGAGAATTTCAGAATTTTGATAACTGAATGATTCTCACACTTGGTTATATAAAATTAGATAGGTCTGGTTTTCATTAATGTTCACATAGGACACCAAATTATTTCATAAAATGCATATGCATTATCAATTCATATTGGATTTAAGCACATATGAGCTATCAAAACTGTAATGTGTTTGCTCTAAGTATGTCTATGATGCTGCCTCGAAGTTGATCTCCGACTTGTAAAGTTGAATCAGTTTTGTACTTTGACTCAGGCTGCTTGGATTCTGTGAAAGATGTATTGTCACAAAATTAAGACACAAACTCATGTTGGATACATCTGTTAGTAATGAGTATATCCTACCTTTAAACAACTAGATGATATTATTGTAGTTACTTGTATCTGTCTGTGTACTTCTGATGCCAGTTCTTATCTGGAACACCCTCAAAGGAGTTGCAGTAGAGTTTCCACAACTAGTGAACTCCGGTACCACTTCTTAGCCATTAGTGCCTCACCTTTAATAGGCCACTGGCAGAGGACAACTCTAGTGCAGTGTTTGCAGAGGCATCCTACCTGATGATCCTACTGACTAGGTCTATGTAGTTTCGTCAGATTGTAAATAATGATTATAGTTTTAGGCAGTGACACTCTGAAAGACACCTTATGGTTTCAGCTTTTAAAACTGTGAAAAGCACTTTTCCATAAGAACTAATTATAGTTTTAGCACTTTAATGCTTCATCTTTATAAACTGGCTGCTTGAACCTTTGCAGGAGAATTAGTATCCACCAATATTGTAGTGCTATTTTTTCGTAAAGGTTTTTAATGTTCACTATTTATAAAAACCGTTTTACCTTCATCTGTTTTTTATAAGCATTGATTTGTCAATATCTATGGTTATGCTGACTTGTAAGTTAAGAATTTGGAAAGCTATGCTGAAAAAAACTGGTATATTGCTTTAAGATTACATCATTATTCAAACAAAACATTCGGTAGGATTGGAGAATTAAGTAGTTAAACATATACTTTGCTCCTCTGTGGTGAAGAGTGATTGAAAAAACTAATGAAGTCACAAGGTATTATCATATGTGAACAGTCATGCCAAGGGCATACTCAGTATAACTGTTATAGGTTGTACTTAGATAAAAGGTCTTGAGATACATGAATTAAAAGGGCAGTGCATGGTGTAAGGAAGAGATCAGAAATGTGAAAGAGAAGAAACGGTATATTGTAGATTGTTCGATTTGGAATGTACCAGTGGAAGTTCAACAAAGGAGGGAAGAAGATAAGATATGCAAAAGGAATGTTATTTAGTTGATAAAGGAAAGCAAAGAATGAGTAGATGAAGATTTTTAAAGAAAGTCGAGTGAAGTTTAGGAAGAATAAGAAATTGTAATGGAAGGAGGTGAAAAAAGAGAAGTGAATGTGAGAGTGGAAACGTTTAGATAGGAAGTACTGAAGGGGAATTGCTGAATCAAAAGTATGAAATGAAAAGATGGAAAGAATATTTTGAAGAACTGATGAATGTGGGAGATGGTGAGGCAGCAGTTGTTACATGCATGGGTGTGGAGGATGGAAGGAAGAGGATGCAAGTGTAAGAGCCTGTCGCAAAAAGGGAGGTGAAAAGGGGCAGTAATGAGGCTGAAGGTACGAAAGGCAACTTGAGTGATATATGATTATGGCTGAAATGCTGAAGTATAGAGGAGAAAGTGTTAGAGTGGATGCATCTGATATATTATTTAGCATCGAAACAAAGGTTATACCTGAGGATTGGGAGAAAGCTATAATTGCTCCTTTATTCAAAGGAAAAGGTGCAAATGATATATGTGGACGTTCTAGAGGAATAAGTATTTTAAGTAAAGTATTTCAGGAAAAGTGTATACAAAAGTTTTGATAGGTATGGAAGTGAGTGAATGCAAAATAAGTGAGAAATAAGTTGGTTTTAGGAAAGTTAGGGGATGTGTGGATCAGATTTTGCGGTGAAAATGACTGGATAAGTATTTAGCAAAAGGTAAGAAGTTGCATGCAGCTTGTATGGATCTGAAAAGCGTATGACATAGTCGAATTGAATGCTTTATGGGGATGTGTTAAGGATGTATAGGGTAGGGGGACAACTGATGGATGAAGTGAAAAACCTTCTATAGAAGAGCAAATACATATGTAAAAGTGGATGGAGAGTTGAGCGACAGTTTTGGAATACATGTGAGGCAGGGCTGTGTGATGTCATCGCGGGTGTTTATTGTATATATGGATGTAGTGATGGAGAGAGAAAAGCAAAACTGAGAAAAGGACTTGCAGATATAGTATGTGGTGGTGAGGTATGGTGGCTAGTAGCAAGCCTGTTTGCAGATGATAGTGTTGTTTGCTGAGAATGAAGAGTTTCAGAAGGTTGTAATTCTGTTTTATGTTGCGTGGAAGTGTAGATAATTGAAGTTAAATGCAAGTAAAATCAAAGTATTGGTGTTTGAAAGGAAATAGAATGAAAATATGGATTGTACAAGACCATATAGAGTGAAAGAAGAAAGTGTACTAAACTGTTTTGGATATAGGGGAGAAGGCACTGGAATAGGTGAGAAAATCGAAGTATTTGGGAGCTGTCTTGTATGTTTCTTGATACGGAAGGAGAGAGAAGGAAAGTTGCAATTTAGGTTAGAAGATTAATTAAGTCCCTTACCAGAATAATGAAGGGTAGAGGTGTATGTATGGAAATGAAGAGAGGATTAGGGTCAGCATAGTCCTCCCAACCCTTACTTATGCAGCCAAAACATGGACAGGAATGATTCACAGAGGCCAAGAATCCAGGTTGTGGAAATGAGCTCTTTTAGAGGACCATGTGTTATGACTAGATGGAATGAAAAAAAAAAATGAAGTAGTGTATGAGAGATATGATATGGCAGGGAATGCAATGGGAATGAACTGTGGAGTGGTAGTGGCTGAAAAAATTACTTTGAGGGGTTTTAGGATTGTAGAAAGAATGCAAGTCTGGGAGTTTACAAGGAGAGTATTTGATATTATAGTTACAGGGGTTGGTGTGAGAGGAAGACTTCCTGTAGCACGGGGAAACAATGGAGGAATACTGAAGGGAGAGCAATGGTGGAAAAAAGCGTGGCGTAGTGTATGCTAGGGAGGCGTGTCAAGACGGTCATGAGTGGAGACAATTTTGCTTTGGCCATCCTCTTAATGAGAGTTCCTGGATGGAACGGATGCAGAGATATGTATAGATAGATATAGATATAATCCTCTGAAACTAGTACTAAATCGATTGACATGACCACGAATGAATTTAAGGTAATTTAAAGGTGAAAGTGACTTCATAACAGAGATTAAGTGGCCTGTTTTTTCTTGTGTTGAAAGTGATTCACCACTGTGTGTTTCCCACCAGCCAATTTCTTTGTAAATTAGAGGAGTTACATGTTCACACTCGATTATGCAGTGAGGGCTGCCAGTGAGGTACGATCTGAGGTCATCTGTAGCAGTCTGCATATCCCACCTGCCCTTTTCTTCATCTGTTGTAGTTGTTTTCTCATTTGATTGTGCAGTGAGGGCTACCAACTTGGCAGGGCCTAAAACCATCTGTCATCACCACCAGTAGCCTCTGTTTGTTTTGCAGAAAAAGCTTGTGTCCCTTGTTGTTGTTGGTTGGTTCCCATCATTGTTTTAAATTTAGGAAATTATCTCAAGTTTGTGTCATCTTTGGTTCTCACTAACTGAATTACCCTAAGATTATCCCCTTAAAAAAACATTCTCAAAAAAATGGATACTATGTTTCTGATATTTTTTTGCACTTTTTCTTACCTTTTATTAGTTTGTACCTTTCTTTAAGTGCCTTGTACTTTAGGTTAAAAATGGTTTATCGTAACCTTCTCTTGTGGAGAGTTGTGCCTTTACGAACACTCCAAAATATCAGCAAGTAAATGGCCGTGGCAAGATCATCACTACTAAATGAGTCAATGACTGCCACAGAAACAAGATCAGATACTCCTGTAAAAGACAGCCTTTTATTATAACGTCTTTCTTGGCTCGTATTGTTTCGGCGAGTTGTGTGCCATTTAGAGATGTTCTTTTTTATTGAGAAATGTTAGAATTGTATCCTTATTATTCATGTTTGCCTTTAGTATTGAAGTTTAAAGAATAAATCTCCCAAACACACAATGAACATACTGAAGTATATACTAACCATGAATGATATATGATGCACACTATAACAATCATCTGCTGGACTTTGAAGCAAAGCATATGTTCATATGAAATTATATACTTTGAATGTAATAACGACCGAAATTATTAGATAATTTAAATTGTTTCATAATGTTAGGTATGAATTAGAAAAGGCACATGACCAGAAGGAAAGTGAAGAAGAAATCTGGACTGATGAGCTCGTCCAAAAAATCCTAACCAGCTGCTAAACCAGCACCTCCACCTAGTTTTAATGCTACAACGGGAATAGTTTATTGACTTTATGTATTCATATACGCCATACCTTGCTATACAAGAGAGTGGTTCATGTGTAACTTCATCCAAGTGCTATAGTATTTAGCATTACTTCATTCCTCCATATTAACAACTGTGTCACATATTCATCATGCTTTCCTTTTACCTTGTCTGCAGACTTAACCCTTGCCTATTCGCATGGTATATCTTCAGTAATTTTTAAGTCAATCTCTACACACTGTCTTTAGCACTTCATCACTTTCAGTTGATATGAATAACCACTTCTGTTTGATATTGTATTTATTATACTTGATTGCCGTTTCCTGTGCTAGCGAAACAGTGCCGAGGAACAAAGAAAAACGCATCCACTCGCATACACACACACATATATATATATATATATATATATATACACCTATACACACATAAACACACATATACATACATACATATACATATATGCACATGTACATATTCATACTTGCCTTCATCCATTCTCGGCCTCACCCCGTCCCACAGTAAAAAGCATCACCATTCCCTGATTTACTCGTCAAGACACTCCACAATCTCAAGTCCTCATCCGTAATTTATGAGAAGTTCAATGTAGTTGCCTTCACTCTCTGATGTATTCTTTTGTCACATATTCTTATTTGATTTTTAAACATTAGAATTGGCAGCAGTATCTTGCCTCTCAGTACTATGATATATGGTCCTACATTTTTGCAACCTTTAAGAGGTGAAGCTCAGTTTAGATAATTAACTTTCATAGCCCTGCAAAGATTGGATATATGACTAGTGTTGTAATTTGGAATAGAAGATAGAAACTACTTTTCCATGTGTAGTTCAGTCATTGATCATTTTTTGTTGAATTGATATTTCAGTACCTGATGAAGATGACTATGGCCATGACACTGACATGAGTGACTGAGAAAACTGATGATGAGATTGAATGGTAAGTCACTGAATAGTATATTTTTTTTCTCCTTTGCAGGTCGACCTGTGAGCATGAGAGATCCTCTTGAAATTTGTGAGTCGGGACTCTCCCGACCCATTATATTTTAATGAAAAGGCACCAGCCTTCACCCACCTTTTGTGAATGACCCAAAGTATATCCAACTACTGTTCACTTACTGTTCACTCTGTGGGACTCCCTTTGGCCAGTCAGCAACTACTGACAGGTTGATGTAATCGATCCATCCTGTATCAGCTGCTTAGAGCTTACTTCTCTCTGGTATTGCATGTTTCGTTTGTGCTGTGTGGCTTTGCTGCTGTCGTCAACCAGCTTTTATGGAAGTTTTCTTTACTGTCGTTTTATTATGTTAGTTTTTAGTGTACTTACAGGGAGGGTTGGTGACAGCTGCTTAGTGAGCAAGCACTTTAGTGGTTAAGTTAAACTTCTCTGGCCTAAGCAGCTGTCTTTTCTTTGTGCCTCACTTATGGACTACTAGCATTCTGTCCACAAACATACAATCTCTCCTTGTCACACATCACACCTGTCAACACTTGACTCGCACAGCTCCTTCTTCGTGGCTCTATTTCTGTGGTGAGCAATACATGCTAGCCCACCCTTTGGAAAATATGATAAGAGCAATAGGTATAAGCAGTAGTCGGTATATGTAGGCAGGAGCATTAGGTAGACATATTAGGTAGAAGTAGTAGGTAGGAACATTAGGTGGAGGCAGTTAGTAGGAACATTTGATAGGAGCCTCTGCAAACACTGCTCTTGGAGTTGCCCTCTGCCAGTGGGTTCTTAAGGGTGAGCCACTATAGGCTAAGAAGTGGCACTGGAGTCTTACTAGTTATGGAGACTCCATTACCATGGCCACCCCCTTAATGGAGTTCCAGAGGGAACAGGCATCTGAGATATAGATGGATGGATATACATGGCAGAAATGCAGGGAACAAGAAAAAGAATAAACCAAGGAGGAAGTGGAAGGATAGTGAAAGATACTCTAAATGTTCAGGGCCCAAACATGCAGGAGGGTGTGAGGCATGCAAGGAACGGAGCGAATTGAAGCATTATGGTAAACAAGGGACGATTTACTGTCATTGGCATGGAAGTGATGGGAACAAAACACTGAAAGGTCTGTGGAGCTTGGTTGTGGATAGGGGGCTTTGGTTTTGGTACATTATGAATTATAGCTGTAGTGGCTGTAAGTGAACGAGGTCTTTTCTTCATATGCTTCTAGTCGAATGTAGCTAATGTGAAAAATGACAGACATTTAAGAATGAGTATCGTACTTCGTCATTTCTCATGTAGCAAGGTAGCACCAGAGACAGAATGGTCTCATTTGCTCGCATCCATTCTCTAGCTGTCGTGTATAATACACTGAAACTAAAACCCCCTTATCCACTGCCAAGTTCAGTCAACATTCCTGTGGTTTCCCCTGGCCACTACATGTACCCTGGGTCAGCTCATCTACAGCATATCACCCCATGTATAACACATCAATCCAGTTTGCTCTATCCCATGCATGCCTCGCACCATCCAGCTTGTTTAGGCCCTGATGAGACACCTCTCACTTATCTTTGTAAGTCTAAACTATATCAACACACCTTCATGAGGTCTCTGAAGCATACTCTTCCTTCTTCCACGCCTATCTCGTACCTCGTCATTTCTTACTCGATCAGCCCTCTTCCCACCACATATTGTCCGTGGACATTTTATTTCCAACATATCCACAACACTGTTGTGACCACTATACCATCAAACACAACTCTATTTCCACATCCATCTTAATACACCAAAGACCATAGTCCCCTCACCCACCTTATGGCTAATTCTAGCTCCCATGGTTCCATCTACTGCCATTTCCACTCTTAAGTACGTGAAATACACCCTTCCTCAGGTATCTCCATTCAAACTCGCACTTAGTGTTTCTCCTACTGAATTATATATTCCTACTTTCATTCACATAAACTATGAACATCCTCCTCTCTCAAACAGTCTGTCACCGGAATCATGTCTTTAGAAAAAAAAAAAACTCGTGTCCTATTTTTTTCTCCATTGAAACTTACCTCCCAATTACCCTATCCCTCACTCTTTTGAAGCTAATATCCTTGCTCTTATTCATATCTATTCTCAACTTTCCTCTTTCACACACTTTACCAAACTAAGTCACCAACTTCTGCAGTTTCTCGCCCGAATCGGAGACACCCTCGCCATAAGACTCGCCTCTTAAGACCCTTGCACATGTCTCCCTTGCCACCCCATTCATAAACAGATTAAACAGTTGAAGTTACATCACACACCCTTGTTGCATACCCATCTTCACCTGAAACAACTCGCCCTCTTCTCTCCTTACTCGCACACATCCCTTGCTTGCTTGATAGAAACCACACTGCTTCTAGTAGATTTCCTTTTACACCACATCTTTGTAACACCATCTGCAAAGCATCTCTATCATTCCTATCTATACTTTCCCTAGATCTGTAAGTCCTAGGTATATATCCTATTTCCGTCAAGTACTTCTCGCACAGAGTTATCAAAGCAGACACCTAATCAAACCATCTACTGTTACTCCAGAAGCCACATTGTTCCTCCCCAGTATGCTGCTCGATGCCTGCCAGGACCTTCTCAGTCACAACTCTCACAGGTCACACTGGGTATACAAATCAAACTGTAATTTGAACCTAGACTTTTGTCTTCATTGCCTTTTATACGGTGGCGTTAAATGGGCATTTCACCATTCCCAAAGTAGCATAGTTTGAGCCATACATGCATTGAAAATTGTAGCTAACCAGTCAACAACACTGACATCCCCATGAGTGAGAGAGACTCTGCTGCAATCCCATGTCCTACAGTTGCTTTGCCATGCCTCATCTTACACATGGCATTCACCACCTCTTCTCACTTTGCCAAACCACTTGTCCTGGCTGTCTTTCTTTGCATACCTTATATATTTTTCAATTATCTCAGGACCACATTCTTTGAAAGAGTCCTGGTATTAGCCAGGACATTTCTAAAGGCTTTTGCAGCCAAAAGCTGCACTACTTCAAGTAGCAGGGATTTATAGAAGCCTTTGGAGCGAGATATTCTTTGATGAGACTCTACTTCCAATAATACAGCTGTGCCATAGGTGACTTTTTACTCATGATTTAACCTCTTGCAGCCAAAACGCGGTAATACTTTTCGCATATGTCCCAAGTCCCAGACATTACAAGCCGTGGCGTGTAATACATACATAAAATGATTGTAAAACATATTGCAAAAAAATTCAGCGCTTGAAAAAATCATTTACTGTACTCGTTGAGCTGGCTCAGTCGTGTCTGTAATGTATAATCAAGGTTTGTTCATGTTTGGAACAGATATGAAATTCTCCACATTGTATGTAGGACTGTCCCAGTCAATACATGTGTGATGCTTGCTTTGTGTGGGGATGCATACTGCTGCTTTTTTTTTTTTTTATTTATTGCTGTGGACTCGTAAAGATTAGAAAAGGAAAGGAAAACTTTTTAACTGCGTTTAAGAGGAAAGAGATTGTGAGTAGTATTTCTGCAATGAGAGATTAGTAAATAATAAAAAAAAAACAGAAAATACAATAAAAATAACATTTTGCTCAGGTTTACAAATGTGAATGGTCATGGAGAAAAGGCCTCTGTTTGTTATGCCCTGTTTTGCCGTGGATGGTATAAAGCAGAATGAATTAAAGCGGAATCTTGAAACCCAGCATCCTGAATGTATTGGTAAAACCTCTTGACTTTATCCAAAGACAGTTCAAAGAGGCTGATAAGCAGAGACAGGTCTTTATAAAAGCAACAACTTTCGCAACAAGGACTTATCTTGCATTTTACTAAGTTTCTTACAAAATTGCAGGATATAGAAAAATTCGCATGATAGCAAAATATTTGGTGCTACCTGCTGTTATAGACACGCTGGTGTCTAATATTCCATTGAGTGATGAAACAATTGGAAGATGGATTTCAGATACAAGTGAAAACCTGCGTGATTATTTGATGGAATTACGTAGAAATCAGACTTTGGATTGTAAGTAGATGACGCAGTGGATGTCGTAAAAGATGTTCATTTGATTACTAACACGTTATGTTGCAAATGACGAAATTAAGGAGGATTTTTTTTTTCTGCACAGCTAGTGATGGCATAGCAGCTGCAATGGAGGTGTTTCATATTACTGGTAAATTCTGAAATGATGGCATTGAATACGAGATCTGCCCTGATGGGGCTCGGTCAGTGTTGGAATAAAGTGCAGGATTTCAAGTATTGTTGAGAGGGAAGACCCCACATACTGTACAGAGATGCATGCTTCATAGGCCGGCACTTGCAGTAAGTGTGAGGAGCTGAAGACCATATTTGATGAAAGTGCTTCAGGAAGTGCATGAACTAAGAGTTGAAATATGCAACTTCCTTAATGACAGCAAGAGCAGTGATGCAGATTTATTGCAGAGAAACTTGCAAGTATGGTTGATTTTTTTTTTTTTTTGAGTAATCAAAATGCTTGAATAAGTCAGTGCAGGTTCCTCAAATTAGTATTTCACTCTGTGGCAGTGTGAGTGCTTTCATAAAAAACTGGAATCGGGAAAAAGAATTGCAAAAGTAAAGTGTCTGACGTTTCCAAATTCAGAAATATTTTGGAGAACCAGTTTTGATTTTTTTTTTATGGTGAAAGGAAAAAAGAAAAGATAAAGTATTTACGAACTTTGGAGGAAGTGAAAGACCGGTATTTTGAAATGTGTCAGGTCATAATTACTGGGAAAGACACGAGAAGGTAGAGAATTCCAAAGCTTCGATATGTAGGGAAAGAAGCAGTTACCAAAATAGCCCACTCTTGAGTTGCGGATGGCCACACAGTAATCGTGTGACTCGGCAGCTTGTTGAGTACTGCAAGGTCTACCAAGTGGTGGGAGCACACAAGCAGCCAGCTCTCGGGAGTAAAAACCAAAGTAATACCTAAAGAAGAGGGAAGGTGATCCAACATTGCGGCATAGGGCAAGAGCGTCACGTTTGAAAGTTATTATTTTTATGTTGAAGGCTTCAGTCACAGACAAAAGTCCACTTCAAGGCTGGGCTTTAATTGAAATATAAAGAGAATTATGAAACTGGACAAGAAAGGACAGGGGAAAGTATTTACGAATTTTTGAGTGAAAACCTGTCTTTTGAAATGTCACGTCATAGTTATTGGAAAAGACATGAGAAGACAGAGAGTTCCAAAGCTTCGATGTGTAGGCAAACAAGCAGGTATCGGAACGGTTTTGTCCACCCTTGAGTTGCCGGTGGCCACACAATAATCATGTGATGCTTCAGCTTGCCGAGCATTGCTTGTTCTGGCTAGTGGTGTAGGCAGACAAGCTGTCAGCTCTTGGGAACAAAACCCAAAGTTGCTAATACCTATAGAAGAGGGAAAGTGAACCAACACTGCGGCACAGGGAAAGGGGGTCAAGTCTGGAAGTTAGCCTGGGACAGTTTATAAGGGGGACTGATTTGGACTCGACTCTCAAGTAAGAATGTAGAGCTGGACCCACCCCCAATGTGAGAGCAGTACTCCATACAAGGACGAATCAATCCCTTGTATTAATAAATCAACTGTTCAGAGGAGAAGTTTCGACTTTTAACAGGACACTTAATTTCTTAGAGGCAGACTTGGCTATTACTGTAATATGGGATTTCCAAGAAAGGGTCGAAGTTGCAGTAATAAAGGTATGTTCATTGAGTCAAGAGGTGGAATTGCAGAATTGTCAAAGGAGACACGAGTATTGTGATGAGTTTTCGAGAGAGACATGGGTAGACTGGGTCTTGGAGGCATTAAACTTAAGATTTTGATTATCCCACTGAGGGATCCTGTCCAAGTCTGAGTTTGTTGAGGAAACTGTCAAGATGAAATAGTGAGAGAAGAGGGAGCAGAATTGAAGGATGTAGATGAATGGAGTGTTGAGTTGTCATCGTATGAGTGCATAGGATTATTTCTGGAGGAGAGGAAGCTGTTTAAAAGGAAAGTATAGGGGACAGGACATAACCTTGAGGGACACCGCTGTTGATAGAGAAAAGGGGGAGGCTGATCCCTCAAGAACCACAGAGATAGATCATTCAGAGAGAAAGTTAGATATAAATGAACAAGGTGAGGGAGGGAAGCCAAAAGAGGGTAGCTTAAGAGATGAAACCCCGATGTCACACCCTGTCAAAAGCCATAGATATGTCAAGGGCATCTTTAGTTCTGTCTATCTACATATATCTCTATATCTGCCTGCTCCCTTCGGAAACTCCCATCAAGGTGGTGGCCACAGCAAAAGTGTGTCCATTTAACCCTATCCTTATATACCTCCTTTGCATTCACCATTTCACAAATACTTCCACCATTACTCTCCCTCCAGTGCTCTTCCACTATATTTCCCTATGTCACAGGTGGTATTCCTCCCACATCAACCCCTTTCATCATTTACTCTACATGCATTCTTTCCACACGCCCAAACCACTTCAAAATATTATGTTTCACCCCCTCCTCCACCTCACAGTTCATTCCTTTGGTATTACCTGCCATACTATATCTCTCGTATGCTCCCTCATTTCTTTATTCATTCCATCTAGTCATACCACATGCTTCTAACAAAAAGCTCATTTTCATAGGCAGGATTCTTGACCTCTCTGCCTCATTCCATGTTCATGTTTCAGCTGCATATGTCAAGTTGGGAGGACTGTGCTGTACCTTAATCCTTTCTTCAGTTTCATACTTGCACATCTACCTTT
>JAUUDZ010382609.1:0-15604 GCA_032361705.1 Panulirus versicolor | reverse complement strand
ATCTTAGAGTGGTAGTTAATCTACTAGAAGCAGTGAGAAGTTATTGTTAAGTGTGTAAGGAGTGTGTTTGAGTAGGAAGAGAGGAGAGCAAATGGTTCCCAGTGAAGGTCAGTCTGTGGCAGGGGTGTGTGTTGCCACCATTGTTGTTTAAATGTTCATGGATAGGGTGGTGAGAGAGGTAAATGCAAGAGTCTTAGGGAAAAGGGCAAGTATGCAGTCTGGTGACGATGAGAGGGCCTGGAAAGTGAGTCAGTTGTTCGTTTATGATACAGCACTGGTGGCTGATTTGAGAGAGAAACTGCAGAAGTTGGTAAGTGTGTTTGGAAAAGTGTGTGAAAGGAGAAAGTTGAGAGTAAATATGAATAAAAGCAAGGTTATTAGTTCTGCAGGGTTGAGGGACATGTTAGTTGGGATGTAAGTTTGAATGGAGAAAGATTGGAGGAAGTGGAGTGTTTTAGATATGTGGAGTTGGACATAGGAGTGAATGGAACCATGTAAACTTGAGTCATAGGGTGGGAGAGTGGGCAAAGGCTCTGGGAGCAATGAAGAATGTGTGGAAAGAGAGAATGTTATCTCGGAAAACAAAAATGGGTATGTTTGAAGGAATAGTAATTCCAGCAATATTATGTGGTTGCAAGGCATGGGCTATAGATAGGATTGTGTGGAGGAGAGTGGATGTGTTGGAAATGAAATGTTTGAGAACGATATATGGTGTGAGGTGGTTTGATTGAATAAGTAATGAGGTAAGAGAGATGTGCAGTAATAAAAAGAGTGTGGTTAAGAGAGCAGAAAAGAGTGTGTTGAAATGGTTTGTACATATGGAGAGAATGAGGGAGGAAAGGTTGACAAAAGAGGATATATGTATCAGAAGTGAAGAGAACAAGGAGAAGCCGGAAACTAAATTGGATGTGGAAGGATGGAGTGAAAAACGATTTTGAGTGATCAGGGCCTGAACATGCAAGAGGGTGAAAGGCATGCATGTAATAAAGTGAATTGGAATGATGTGGTGTACTCGGGTCAGTGTGCTGTCAGTGGACTGAACCAGGGCATGTGAAACATCTGGAGTAAACCATAGAAAGGTCTGTGGGGCCTGGATCTGGATAGGGAGCTGTGGTTTCGGTGCATTACACACAACAGCTTTTGTATGATTGTAAGCAGATGTGGCCTCTCTTACTCTGTTTTCTGATATTGCCTCTCTTACTCTGTTTTCTGGCATTGCCTCGTTGATGCAGGGGGTGGTGATGTTTCCTGTGGGGTGGGGTGGCAAAGGAATGGATGAAGGCAAGCAAGTATGAATATGTACATGTGTATATATGTATATGTATGTGTCTTGATATGTATATATATATATATTTACATTAATGTTCGTATATGTATATCCCTGGGGATAGGGGAGAAATAATACTTCCCATGTATTCCCTGCATGTCGTAGAAGGCAACTAAAAGGGGAGGGGGCGGAGGCCTGGAAATCCTCCCCTCCCATTTTTTACTTTTCCATTAAAGGAACAGAGAAGGGGGCCATGTAAGGATATTCCCTCTAAGGTTCAGTCCTTTGTTCTTAATGCTACCTTGCTAATGCAGGAAGTGGCGAATATGTGTGAACAAAAAATGTATATGTATGTGTATATGAGTGAATGTGTCTTCCTTTGTTTGTTGCCTGTTGCTACCTGGCTAACATGGGAAATGGCGATCAACTATGAACAAAATTTCATACATATTTGCCTTTTTCTACATTAGCGAGGCAGTGTCAAGAACAGATGACTAAGGCTTAGAGGGAAAATCCACACTTGGCCCCAGTCTCTGTTCCTTCATTTTGAAAGTGAAGCAAGAGGGAGGAATTTCCAGCCACCTGCTCCTATCCCTTTTAGTTGCCTTCTATAATACGAAAGGAATATGTAGGCAACGTTTTTTTCCCTTAGTCCTCAGGGATAGTGATATGTATCCTTCTATGTTTTGTCTGTATTGTTGTAGGGTTTTATAGTTATTGAAGGGAGGGTTTCATGAATGAGGGCTGTGTGTATGTTGTGTTATTGGAGTAGGCTGAGTACGTCTGTCTTTGTTTTTAAGCCATTGTGTTAAGTTAGTGTATGATTGGAGTTCTGAAGGGATAGTAAAGTCTGTTTCTGCATGGTAGGTTTTGTATTATGTATTGGCATGTGTTAGGTGTTTGTGATGTAAGTACAGTGCTTTGGATGAGTGTTCTAGTTCTAAATGGTGTTGTCCAGGTGTTTGCTACCTGTCCAGAGTGTTTCCTTATATTTGCAATGGAAATTGATATTTATGATGTCATATATCATTTTTTTCCCCACAGACCAACATGGGTGGTGAACGTGAGGTATTGAGTGATGCCCGATACCGCAGACGTCTCAATCTAGTAACTCGAGCACTTATGGCCATCTGTGGCAAAAACATGGAGAATAGACTCCTTACTCAGGAAGCTGCACTCAGGGTTAGTAGTTTCAATCATGATTTTTATGTGTTCCAAACTCCTGTCTTTGGTTTTTGTTTATGATATCTCTGATTTGCATCAGAGAGAGCATTTGCTCACAGTATGGGTGGGTCAGAACACCATTTGACCACCAAAGTTGGGCATAGTTATGTGGATTTCACCCACTTTGGCTATCATTATGCTTATGCAGTCATGTATTGCCTGCCCATACTTTTGATATTAAAGGCACAGAAGTGTGGGTGTTGTCTCTTTTCACCATCCAACAACAATTACTTTTTCACTCTTCCACTTTGTGAACCTGGTAATAGCTCCTCTTGCACTCATCAGTCAACAGTATTTCCACTTTGTAACATCTGTCTTCATAATTTGGACTTATATCCCCCCCCTTTTTTTTTTTTTCCCCTGGGGATAGGGGAGAAAGAATACTTCTCACGTATTCCCTGCGTGTCATAGAAGGCGACTAAAAGGGAAGGGAGCAGGGGGCTGGAAATCCTCCCCTCTCGTTTTTAATTTTCCTAAAGAAGGAACAGAGAAGGGGGCCAAGTGAGGATATTCCCTCAAAGGCTCAGTCCTCTGCTATTAACGCTACCTCGCTAATGTGGGAAATGGCGAAAAGTATGAAAAAAAAAATATGTATATATATATATATTCCTGAGTCCACGGAGAAAGTGCAACACGATAAGTTCCCAAGTGCACTTTCGTGTAATAATCATGGGAGGATATTTGATAGTGAGGTATGTACAGAGCATCAGACTGGGAAGGAACAATATGATTTCAGTACTAGAGCATGTGTGGATCAGGTGTTTGCTTTAAAGAATATGTGTGAGAAATACGTAGAGAAACAGGATTTGTATGCGGCATATATGGATCTGGAGAAAACATAAGACAGTGTTGATAGAGATTCCTTGTTGAGAGTCATAGGATTATATGGTGTTGCAGGAAAGCTGCTGTCAACAGTGAGAAGTTTGTATCCAGAGTGTAAGGCGTGTGCATACGACTAGGAAGAGAGGAGAGTTATTGGTTCCAAGTGAAGGTTGGTATGGGACGCGGGTGTGCAGTGTCACTATGGCTGTTTGATTTGTTTATGGATAGGGTGGTGAGGGAGGTAAATGCAAGTCTTGGAGAGAGAGGCAAATATGCAGTTTATAGGGGACAAGAGGGCCTGGGAAGTGAGTCAGTTGTTTGCTAGATGACACAGCACTAGTAGCAGATTTGAGTGAGGAATTGCAGAAATTGGTGACGAGCTTGAGAGTGTGTGAAAGGCGGAAGTTGAGAGTAAATGCGAATAAAAGCTAGGATATTAGGTTTAGCAAGGTAAAGGAACATGTTAGTGTTTGAATGGAGAAAAATTTGAGGAAGTGGAGTGTTTTAGATGCCTAGATTTGGACATGGCAGCTAATGGAACAATGGAAGCGGACGTGAATCTTAGGGTGGTGGAGGGGGCGAAGGTTTCTTGGGAGCAATGAGGCATGTGTGGAGAGGTCATTGTCTGGGAGGGCAAAAATGGGTATGTTTGAAGGTATGGTAGTCCCAACAATATTCTATGGCTGTGAAGCATAGTCTGTAGAGTAGAATGTGGGGATTTGTCGACCTTGGAAGACAGAAAAGTGAGAGGCAGAGTTGAGTACTCTCAGAAGCTTCACACCAAACACATAGCATCTACAGAGAACTTGTCAGTATCTGTGTGTGTGTGCGTACATTACCAACGTTTTTTTCTTGTACGGGAGGGAGTTTTACACTCGTGGGGCCCCATCTCTTGAACATACTCTTCTATCATACAGCTTCTTAAATCATGTATGCTTATCTTCATTAACCGCTTCCTCAGTCATTCTGTTCCTTCCACCGCTCTTACGCTTTGAAAATACTTCTTTTCATCTTTTTTTAACAAGTTTCTGATTGATTACTTGATATGCCCTTTGGTTGTTCTGTCCCATATCTCTCGAGGAACTCTTTCACTGTACGTCGTCACGAGTCTGTTTTCAAAACTTAAAGGTTGTGACCAGGTCACCCTTCACTCTTCTTTCTCCAGAATTAGGCAAAGTCAAAGCCCTCAATCTTTCCCATTAACTCAGCTCTCTTAATTTAGGTACCAACTTTGTTGCTTTCCTCTGAACCACGTCTGTTAGCACTTTGTGCTCCTTTAGTGCAATAACAACTTGAGAAGCATATTCTAGTTCTGGCCTTATCTAGGATATGAACAGCTTGCTAAGTATTTCCTTATCTAAATACCAGAAAGCTATTGCTTATATATACTAGTCGGCAATTTGTCTTAAGCTTTACTCCTAATGTGGGACTCTGTGGACAGATGTGTTAAGTCCATTCTTGCACATTGAATGCTGAAGCTTATATCCTGACATATCATTCATATTGAAACTCCTTTTCATTTTTGTCCCTTCTTCATTACATTTGTTCGGGTCAAATTTCACAAGCGATATGTGTGTGTGAGTATGTATGTATGGGGTGTAATTACATATTTGTATTGTGTGAGGAAGGAGTTTTACACTCGTGGAGCCCCATCTCTTTAGTATCCTTTGCTATCATACAACTTCTTAGATTCTTGTATGCTGTCTTCATTAACCTTGTCCTCAGTCGTTCTGTTCCTCTCATCCACCGCTCCTATACTATAAATGTTCTTCTTTACACCTTTCTTTTTTGCGTGTTTCCTGCAGAATTTCATGCTACCTCCTCTAATTAGAGCAACATCTCTCGAAAAGCTATTCACTGTGTGTGTGTGTGTGTGTGTGTAGATATATATAAGCATGCGGACGTAGGATTTTGTAATATCTTGTCTGTCGGGATTTCAACATATTTCCGTCGTATTCTGTGCATTTCCTTCTCGTCTGTCGTGTATTGTGTTAGGTCTGATTCAAAATCTGGGATACATTCGTCCTCGTTTGCTTGGGGACTACAGCTATGAATTATGAGGTAGAATCACACGGGTGGGGAAAAGAATCGACCAACAGAAACATGATTTATTTGCATCTTCGGTCATAAAACATCAACAGTTGTTTTCCTGTTTGTAGATTTCACAGTAGTTATGTTGCTAGCCAAGTGTGGGAGAGTTTTATTTTAAGGATTCAAACAGATCAGTTGCCTCGTTGTTTTGTACTGTGTTCTCCCATCCCCAGTGGTCTTCACCTCCTCTCAGTTGATTTATTCTCATTTCACCATTGTCACCTATCTCATACTCTCGTACTACAGATGTATCACGTTTGTTCCACTTCGTACGCTTCGTTTGACTTTGAACTATGACACGTCTTTTAACTCATACTCTCATTTTTATGCCTTATTACGTCTTCTTTTTAATCTCACACACGCTCACATTTCTTTTACGCTCCTTTCACATCCATCCCATACATGTTTGACATTAACTCCTACTGTTTTTCTTTCACATTACCTTAACTCTTATTGTCTTTCACTCCTCTGTCACTCGCATGTCACGTCTCGAGACTTTTTCCTTCTGTCTTTTGTGTTTTATTACTCATACTTTGAACCCTCTTCGCTCTCCTTCAGTTTCTTCCCTTCTTCTCCTTGTTCTGTCATCTTTCCTTGTTCAGCTCAAACTATCGTTCCTCTGAAGTGATTTTTGTCTCATCTGTTATAAGGTCTTTGTCAGGTAGATAACTTGTGGAGTTGAGGATGGTATTGTCATTTAATTAACCATTATCCTTTTTTTTTCACTCACTCCTCACGATTCGCAGTCAGTGTAACTACTCGAATTTCCTCTTGACTAGAACCTCAGCTTTCATACGTTTAAGGAAAATAGAATACTGAAAGCATCCAGTCTGTCGTTATGGTACGTATTTGTTTTTCATTTTCTCTCGTATTCAGTAATTTACAAATGCACATCCCAGTCCCATAAAAATGTTGATCAGTACAAAATCACATTCTCTTTAAAAGCTGATTTGCCTCTTCGTACCGTCAGTGTTCCGCAGCCAAACTTACTTTTCACCGCGCATTGATTTTCTCTCGAGAGTGGCTGGGGACGAGATGGCAGCATGACTACCATGGGACGAGCCTACCAGACAACTCCACAGACCGTACGATAGGAAATGATTGATAGCTTTTTAATGACCTTTGATAATGGATATTGCGCATAGGTAGTGTAATCTACATTAGCATTGTTAGGCGAATCACTATATTTTTCCCTACTAAGTGAGACTTTTTCTTCTCTAGAAGTGTTATTATATTTCTGGAAGGAGACAACTTCGAACTGTAGGCTGGTGGTTAGACGTGAAGCAACTTTAACTGAGAAATGGTAGGAATATGATATGAAATAGGAGAGTACATGTTTTCTTTGTTCATATTTCTTAAGAAAAACTTGTTTCATAAAACATTTCTTTTATACTTTGATGTTAGATATCATGTAGTTAAAGATGTTTCATACTATTTTTTATATATTCTTCCTGCCCAGGTAAACTTCTTCCTGTGTTTATTACCTATGATTGTCAGTGAAGGTTAGTTTGATAACACTTACATAATGGCCACTTCTATAATCCTGCAAGGAGATTGGCCTGGGGCCCAGTGCAAAGGCAGGTCCCGTTGTTACATGCAGGTCCAGATTCGATCGTGGAATTTGGCTTTGCAACCTGACTTGTGATCATAGTGGAAGGTAGCCTGAATTACGTCCTAGAATCTGCTCTGAGTTTGATTTGGACCTCAACTTGAGCCTGGCGAGGGAGTTGTAGGGTTTACTGTGAAGTCTGACTTTCATGGCGTGAATCCCCGACTTTGTGCCCAGTATGAAGTGTGATGGAATTTTGCCTCGAGTTTCTCGAGGACTTAGAGTCTATTGTAGACAGAGCGAGCGCTAAACTTAGGCTGAAGTTAGCTTGTAGCACCACGATCAAATTTAGCTTCCAACCCCTATAGCTATATACATGGAGCCTTCACTCAAATGTGAGGTCTAATCAGAGATCTAGACTTGTCGACTATAGAGCCTGGCCGGGCATGAGGACAAGGCCTTTACTGCTGCTGCTACTGCCGACAGATGGCACATCAGTCCCCTCTTACTGTGTACTTAGAATTTCTCAGTGTCAGCACGCTGATGGCCAAATATCATTTCCACATCTTCATTTGTATCTTAGTTTGTTTCATGTCAAAGTATCTTTCTGTCTGTCTGTCTATATATATATATATATATATATATTACTGAAACCAGTTCCCCCGGGGAACTACCATCAAGGGGTGGCCACCAGCAAAAGAGTCTCCGCTTATACCTGTCCTTACATTCCTTCCTCGCATACACAATTCCACGCATTCTTCCGCCATTTCTTTACCCACAGCACTCTTACACTATAAATTCTCATGTCACTAGCAGTCTTCCTCTCACACCTACCCCATTAATCGTACTATAATACACTTTCCTTATAAACTCCCGTCTTGCATTCTTTCCACATACTCAAACCACCTCAAAGTATTACGTTTCACTCACTCTCCCAGTCCATACTTCATTTCCTTTGCGTTCCCTGCCATAACAAATCTCTCATACACCCTCTTATTTCTTTCATCTAGTCACTCTCCTTGTTCCTCTCAAATAACTCATTTTCACTTTAGCCTCTTGACCTGCAATCAATTCCATGTCCATGTATCGGCTGCTGAGGTCAGAGTCTGCAGGGCTATGCTCTCCCATAATCCTTTCTGCACTTTTTTATACATTTACCCTTCACCATTCTTTTAAGGAATCCAGCGACTCTTCAACCTTGTAATGCCCTCTCCCTTATCTCCATACTTACCCAAGATAGCTTCCAAATACTTAAATTCTTTCACCTCTTCCAGTCTGTCTTCCCCCATATCTATAACACAGTTTAGTACTTTTCCTCTCACTCTATAGGGCTTTGCAAAATCTTTACTCACTCTGTTTCCAATGTTACCATTACTTTACTTTTACGCATTTACTTTCCGTTGCAACTACTCTTCATTTTCAACAAACAGCAAAGTATTATCCACAAACTAAGCAACGTACCTCACCGCCACACTCCATATCTGCATCTCTTCCCTTTTTATTTTTAGTTGGAGGCTTCAGTTGAAGTATAAAGAGGTTAAATAAAGGGAGAAGGAAAAGGCGAGGAAAATTTATTTCTGAGTTTCGGATTGAGTAAAAACCTGTCATTTTAAAAAGTGCCGGGTCATAGTTGTTAGGAAAAGACATGAGAGAGAGGATAAAGAATTCCAAAGTTCGAGGTGTAGGGAAAATGCAGTTATCAAAACGACCCACCCTTGAGTTCCCAACGGCCACACACCTTTGCTTTCATCTCTCTAATCTCTCACTCCGTACATGCGTTAAAAAACCAAGGTGCCATCACACAGGCCTAGCTCACACCTATGTGTATACCGCAACTTTCGCTCAACTCTCCATCCAGTCACACATGCATTTGCTTACCTATAGAAGGCTTTCACACCCTCCAACAGTTATTCCCCCCCTACGACATACATCCTTAACATCCCATATAGTATTCCACTCGACTCTGTCATACACTTTCATCAGATCCATAAAAGATGCAAGCAGCTTACTGCCTTTCGCTAGATAATTTTCCACTTGATATCAAATATTAACAGAAACGTCTGCCGAACACGATTGGAAATCAGTCTTTGATGGGATATAATGTGACCCCTCTTCTCTATACTGCATTTTGTCTTTCATTATTGTTTTACATACGTTCCAACATGGAGTTTCTTATCTGTAAATGACCTAAACAGATGCATTTTTGTCTCCTGAAGGAATTCTTGGCCACAAGATTCTTGCTGTTGTAAGATTCGCTGTTGCCTCTCGGTCACCAAGGTCTCTGAACGGTGAGTTTCCCGTTATCAAGTGCGGATGTTTTAAAGATATAAATCGTATAATGCACAATTCAGGTTCATTCCGAATTCAGCCTTGGTGTACACAAAGTGTATTTTCGTGTTAGAGCAGTAGTCTTAGTATGTTGCATTTACAGTATTATTGTTTTTTGGTCGTTCAGTCATGATAGAGGGATTTCATCCTTGTAACCGGTCATTCTTTAGTTCTGTCTTGTGCTACCTTCTTGATCGTAGAAATATGCTGGTACCGTGAATATTCCGTCTCCGTCAGGCGTTTTGCATGATTATGACTCCTCTGTCTTCCGTCATTATACAATGCTTTTAACTGGTCTCTAGGGTTGTGTATACTTCTGATTGTTCTGATGGTGTTACTTGTGTGTATATTTTATTGCTGTCTTCCCTGAACGTGGTAGGTACATTCAATTGCCATCTCTTTCACCGCAGCTTTACAAACTTTTCGTCGTACTCTCTATGTAGCCTGTGATGTACCTCTGATTGTCCTGTGTGTAAATGCGTTTGCTCTGTCTCTCTGCAAACTCCTGTATACTTCAGAGTGATTGGTCACTGCAGCTTAATGCATATTCTTGAGTATTCTTGCTGCAGATCATGGGAAATTCTTGGTTATTCTGCAGTCTGTAGTATACTTTTGGGGTTTTTCTCTCTGCAACCTTTGCATACTTTAAAAACCCCGTCTTTGTAGGCTTTGGTATAGATTTTTCATTGTTTTCAATCACACTTTCTGCAGCCTGTAGTATGATTGAATCTTTTACTATAGATGTTGTTGTAGCCCAGGATTCCCTATGGGAAGTCCACGCCTGCCAGGTAACCCTTCACGCTCCTCGGGTTGTCTCATTCATCTGGGAGAAAAATGATACAGACGTTATAGTCTCTGCTAGGTTCTTGATGGGCAGAAGAGGATTTATTTTCTCATGTCTTCATTGAGGTGATGACAGCGTGACCAAGCAGGATCTTGTGTAGGGTCCGCTCTGTTTTTGTATTCTTGTAGTAATGAATCGTGTCTCTCTCCCTGGGAAGTATGGGCTTAGAAGGATTATGAACGGTGTTGGAGATTATTAAATGCTTGATGGGTGATGTGTGTGTGAATGTTTTTGGCTATTTCACTGTTAGTTAAAGGGGGTATTTGGTTGTATATGTGATTGAAGTGTGAAGTTAGTTTCTTGTTTGTGGGTTGGGATTGGCGATTTGTGCGTTGTTAGAGATGGGTTGGGTCGTTTACGGCTGCAATAGGTTGCGTTCCTGTAGGTACTGCTTATGATAGCTTCCTTCTACACCCTATATTCTTAGCACCTTCCAGAAAACATCTTTAACATCCCTATCATATGCTTTCTCCAGATCCATAAATGCCTAATACAAATCTTTTGCATCTTTAAGTTTGAAGCAAACACCTGATCCACACATTATCACTTCTGAAACCACATTATCCCTTCGCAGTCTCATGCTCTGTGCTTGCCACTATCCTCACAGTCACTACTATTTCATCTCTTTCATGGAACTTATCAGGTATCTCAACAGACTCATATTTCTGTAATTTGAAACCTGATATTTGTCCCCTTTGTATTCAAACAGTATCAATGTGCATTCATTACGCCAGTCTTCAGGTTCCCTACTATGACCCATACATACTTTGAAAATCCTAACTACCAATCAGTAACACAGCTCCCCCTTTCCTTAAGAAATTTATCTGCAATACCATCCACTCCAGCCACCTTTTCATTATTTTATCTTGCGCAAAGATTTCACCACCTCGGCTTTATTTCACCAAACCACTTGCCATGACTCTCTCCCTTAACACACCTCCTGTACCTAAACGCCGTGCATCGGCCACCTTATCATCAAACATTCGACAGTCCTTTTAAGCACTCAGTCTATTTTCCCTTCACCTCATTTCTACTTGTTATCACTTTCTCATTTGCCCCCTTCGGCGATGTTCTCATAAAGCTTCTTCTAAAACACTTTTTATTCTCCCTAAAGGCTGCTGATACTCACATACTCCAGCTCTCATTTGCCTTCTTTTTCAACCCCTGCACTTTCCTCTTGACCTCCTTGTACATCTTCCAATCACTCGCAGACCTTCCCTGTAAGAAGTTTATCATCTCGGCGAGGTAACGTCTGAAATAGACCAACAGATACCACTCTAGCTTGCTTCCACTTTCTAGCTGCCACAGATTAATCCATGGTTTACCTTGACCGCTTAATATAGGTCAAGCCCCAGTAACAGCACATTACCCCCAGCAAACAAGTTCATTCTATCCCTCGCACACCTCTTAACTCAGTCTCCTTCGCTCCATCTTTCCATTTCCTTGGTCTACCCATTCCCCTACCTTCCACTTCTGACACGTTGATCCAATTTGTCAGTCTGTCCACACCTTTCCTCTTCTTATGTTCGAATCGTTTCAGCATACTTGTCAACTATGTCATATTGCACTTACTTCCAAACCTCTATCTTACACTGTTATTCCTTACACAGCCATCCCGCTTCACTCCTAACATTGTCCTCAGCCATTTCATTTCCACGAAGTTCACCCTCTTCTGTTCATTTGTATTTATGGCCCATGACTCGCATCCATACAGTATTGTCGGGATTGCTGTCCCTTCATATATGCCCATCTGTACCTGAACAGGCATTGACCTCTCCTACTGCACACTGCCCAGTACACCCAAGATCTTAACCTTCTTCCACCCTGTGGTTCACTTCAACCCTCATGATTCCATCCGTTGCCAAGATCTTTCCCAGGTTCGCAAAATAGCTTCTGGAGTCTACCACCAGGGCCGTGTCGTCTGTAGACAGCATCTGATTCACCTCCCTTACTCCCCAACCCCAGCATTACGTAGATGTACCTCTTGCTCTGAGACCTTTGTATTTACCTTGCTCACCACTCTGTCCATAAATAGATCAAACAAACGTGGTAACATCACACACCCTTGACGCGCACACACTTTCACCGAGAACCACTCGCCCTTCCTCTTTCCTACCCGCATATATTTCATACTGTCCTAGTAAAGCTGACTGCTCTCAGCATTCAATAACTTGTGTGTTCGTAGGTTTAAAAATCTTTGATCCTACTACAGTTACCAGAAGCTGGAATGGATGAAAAGAATTACTGGTTTAGTGCAAGGATGGTTGGATTAGTCTGAGCAAGGAGATGGTGAACGCCGTTTGCTTATAAAGACTTAGGTCTTCTTGGTGGTATAGAAAGTACAAGAGATGGGTCCCCACGTAATTAGAGCTTCCACAATTATGTGAAAATAGGTAATGACACACACGCCCACTTGCAGACAAACAATTTGTTAAGAGTGTGTACAGGAAACTTTTTTGCATCATGTCACTGAGCACACTAGAATCATAGAGGCTGATACGCTATCATTACTAGATCTTATCTGTATACATTGTACCATTGAAAATGAAATTATTATGTACAACAGATCATTTGCAAAAAGCCATTATGTAATGCTTGAGTTTGACTACTTTATATGTATAGAAAGTAGGCAAGAGAGGAAGACCATTGTCACAAGGGAGATGCAGCCACACAGATAAGCAATTCATTTGAGAACGTACATTGGCAAGTCAAATTCCATAACCAAAATATGGATTTTTTGTTTCAGATGTATAACGAAGGGAGTAGAATATGGTTACGTATGCTGCACATAAAGAGGAAACGTTAGAAAAGAGAGAGAGATATGGTTCAGTAGATGTCAGAAAGCAAAAGGAGATAGGAATGTAGGGCAGGTGTTCTTCATTTCCTGCCTTCGACAGTTGGCATTATCAGTTAGACTTGTCTGTCCCTCACACCTGTCATTACCCAGCACAAGCACATGTCACCACCTGACTCGCATCTGTTATCATGCCTTTAAAAACGTGACACTGCCCCTCTTGACACTGCTTTTCAGACTCTTGTCTCTGCTCTTCTGTCACATCTTTATATGCTTCTCACAAACGCGTGTTGGTGTCTTCATCAAGAGCGGTCATTATCTTTCATTGACCTACATTCACACTCGTCACTACTTATCACCTTCACCTGTGAAGGTGAGTCACTCACGCGTGCCATTGCCATTTGCTCATACGACTGCCTCTCACCATCACTTGTCACTTGTATACACCACCGCCTATCACACTTTATCTTCATGCTGTTTCACATGTTATTGCCCCTCATCATCAACTCATGTTACGGTCCCAAGCCTGTGATTACTCCTCGCATTCGTTGTTGCTCTTTACGCCTCTCTTTCGAAAATGCCACAGTTTTCGCTTCTTATCACACATGTCCATGGTTTGCACAAACACGTGATATTGCCCCTTACACACACACCTGTTACTGTCTCTCGCTCACACTTGTCACAGACCGTCAGTTGTAGCCATATGTCACACATTCCTGTCACTGTCCCATACTTATAACCAGCTTCAGCTTACACATGTTATAGCACAACAGATGGTACCCCTTTCGTGTTCTGTGTTCTGTTCCTTCTCGACTAGTTGCATTGAATATTACAGGGTGACTGCTGTTACGTTGAATATTTCTTATAGCCGTTTTCAGGAATCATTGGTGCATTATTCATCCATGTGTGGAAAAGTCGACATTGTCTGCTTGCACACTTGTACAGGAGATACTTAAATCTTGTACGTCCCACACCTCATACTTGTCGTTTGTATCCATGGTTAGTAGGTTGCAAACAACACTCGCTTAGCAAAGCATGATTATCCTGACTTAAGTGTTGAAGTGATACCCAGAACCATCTTACACCATCCGTGTCAGTAAGTTGTAGATGGCAACAGTCCATGGAAGAATCAACCCCTTGATCTGAGACTAGTGAATGCTCAGAAGCATCTTACACACACTGTGTTGGTGGGTTGTACACAGCAGCCAGCCGCCCAGGGAAGTATTACCGTCCCGACTTTGGAGTTTTGAAGTGATGTCCGAAACGATATTACGTCCTCCGTGTTAGGATTGCTGGTCTTAATTTTTGTCTCGCCGAAATTAAGGTCCCTAAAGCGCGCTGTACTTCCATCTTTCCATTTTGCCAATAACATTGACTCTTTTTCTCTTTTTTACCCGCATTTTTGTCAAACAAGGTCTGATGATTTCAGTCAGAACTTCTGTTCCTGACTGAGACTTTCGTCATGAGGAAAAGTGTGTGCATTCAGAATGATGAATTATTTACATGAATAATGTACAACCCGTCGAGCGCAGCTTCAAGGCTACACTCCACGAAGGAGCAGTTGATCCTCTACAAAGCTATTGGTCTCCTTCCATTAACGATGTTACAGCCTCGCCCAAAGGCTTTCTCAACATTGTATTTTCTATGCTAATCTAATCTAGGTGTAAAGGAGCTTAGGTATCGTTTTCACCATTGTACACAAGTTGATTTATTAAGATGAAAAATATGGATGAGTAGAGGAATGAAAGATGTGTGTATCCCGTTGTGGTAATGGTTGACTATATAGTTCGTTTTTCTCTCGCATGACATGTTTTACTCTCTTGTTACAGGTTGACGACAGCCGGTCTGCTAATGGTGAGTACAGTCTAACGTTTAACTGTCACAGTCAGTGCTTCATGAAAGGCAAATAGATTTTTTTAGGGGTCATCTGTATCGAAAAGAAATACGAAGCATTCTTACTTATGGTTCGGACCACGAAATACGTTTTTTAAAAAGATATTTGGAATCATATGGGCATATTATCTTGTGTGTAGTTCGTGTGGGTATGTGTTTCAGAATCCGGGACCGTATATTAACTCGTACAGCAGCTTTTTTCCAAGTATAATTCTCGATCATAGTCAAACAGGACGCAGTAATTTTTCTGGTAGCTGTTAAATTTGATTCGAAGTCTAAGCTTGAGAGAAGTTCATATTAATGCAGATGTGTAAGACACATGGCTTCTGGAATCGAGGAAGTTTGAACTTTAATGTACATTATGAAAAAGTCGTGTAATTTAGGTTGAAGTTTGTACCTTGTTAATACAGCTTCTTACTGTCATGTAACTTGATTTAAAATATGACAGATTTCTTGTAGATTTTTTGCAGATGTCTAACTGAAGTTTGATCTGTAAACAGTATTCGGTAAGAAAGATGTATTATCACACAATAAATATGCTCATGACACTTTATATTTTTGAGTCGTACAAGCGTAAGATGGCGGCGTGGGTTCATATCTTAGGTTGGAGCTACCACGAGGTAATGAGTCGTTACTCCGTGTAGAAGGGATGAACCTAACGTGTGGTTGATAATGATATGGACCATATTCTCTCATTAACTAAGGACTTCTTTTGCCCGTCATATTGTTGAGGGTCCCGACAGTAGACCCGTCCATGGTTCGTGTGTGATGTCTAGTCTACAGTACGGTGTG
>JAUUDZ010382608.1:3132-23488 GCA_032361705.1 Panulirus versicolor | reverse complement strand
TGTTGTTGCCGGAGGGAGTGGAATTCGGAAGAGTCTTCTGACTGTTCTGTCCTTAACTCATGTATCCTGCAGTCAATACCAGAATGCTATCCAGCAGATATCAATAGTTCTACCGTTATCTACTCTTCCAATGCACCCCTCCGTTCCTTTTCCTTCCATTCTACATCATCGATAGCAGCATACCATGTGATCCCTGGCTTTTCATCTTTCTGGCAGGTATCTGTGATGCTTTATCTCCCACAACCCTTTCGGCAAAACACAAATGGCAACCACCCACTAATAACTCAAGAGTTCGGCACATGAAACTTTTCCCTCCGGTAGACGCTCCAGGAGACTCAACAATCATGCACTGTACCTTTTCCGCTACATGCCTGTCTTTCACATACACAACACCACTGGAATTCTGCCAACATCCTTTTACCTTACCTTACCTGACCTCACCTTACTATAGTCCTGAACAACATATGCCAGCCCTTTACCCCTGTACTCATCCAATAAACACTGTGTTGTTTGTTACTCGTGATTCTGTACCACCTCACGGTGAACATCATGACAGATATTAGACGATAAATGAACACTTAAACTTTCATAGGAAGTGTTTGTTACACTTACATGTTATTTGTAGTTGTATGGCAGTAAGGTAATAAGAGGGCCAACACTTCAACTGCATTAGATCTTAATGACGCGATAATTTCCGGAAGTTATTGTTTTTTTTCTATTTTTTTACCGATCAATATGGTATCGACCAAATGCCCTAATCAAAGGCCATCTCGAGTGAAAGGAATAAAGTGAGAGTAAAAGAAAATAAAAACTTAACAAGGTTCTATTGGTATTTGTACACCTTACTCTTCAAAGTAGCAAGGTTAAAGGAAGGGGAAAAGACGAAAAGAGGAAGAGACTTCTGCAGCTTATTCATCTGAGGGGAAAGGGAAGCATCATAACGGTCAATCCTCGAGTGGCCGTTCTCCACACACAAACTGTATGAGTCAGCAGCTTTGGGTCCACACCTGGTGGGAGGGGACACATGCAAATACTTCAAAAGAACAGTGTTCAAAATGATACGGGAATACTAGAGAAAGATCAGCAACATCGTGGCATACAGAAAGAGATGGTTAATGGGAGGAGATGACAGGAGAATTTATGAAACGGAAGACTTTTAATTCCACTCTGGTTAATATAGATGGTTGACGAACCTAACCTAGACGTGTGAGAAGTAATCCATATTAAGGTGAATAAAACTCCTGTAGATATGAAGTAGCTCCCCAAAAGAAAAATAGTCCCGGCACCTACACAATATGCCCAGCTTTTGGAATAGGACTGTATGATGTTGATAAAGCAGGGTTTCCATAAGAGAGTGAAAAAAATGGTTATGTCTAACATGTTGATATGGCGTTTTGACACTGAAAATAATGAAATTAATGACTCTTAAATACAGATAAAGGGAAATTTTGCGGTTTAGCTCTACAAAATCTAATTAGGTACTACACAGGTCCAAACCGAAAGAGGAAATATATTCAGTACGAGAAAGAGAATGAGTATTAGAAAGAGAAGTAAAGGGAAAAAGTTGAAGTAAAATCATCATCATAACAGTGAAGAAAGTTACATGAAGATAAAAGATCATTTATAACCAGAAGAAAGAGAACACTGGTGTTGATGGGATAGGGACAGGGGAATCACTCCACTAGTGACTAAAATAATGGAACGGCCAGTGAGGAAATTAAATATTCCGGAAAAGAGAGGCGCAAAAAGCAAACAGGAGGGAGTTTAGAAAGCGAAGCCTTATGCAGCACCATGTCACTTGTTTTGGAGAAGTCGGGAGCTATGACAAAATTTCACCAAAATATGGAACTGTTAAATCCGTAGAGGTGAACAAAGACGATATGGGCGAGCAAGGATCAGAGCCGGCTCAGATTCACACGCCTTTTGGAACTCGAGGAGGTATGCCATTTGGTCCATATGACTTGTCCACATGGAGGTACTCGGGAGATCCCGAGCTATGAAACTATAGAGGGCCTGTGTTTAGTGGGGTGTGATGGGGTGGAGGATTACAAGCAGAATAATTCAGAGTTGATTTAGAAGAAAATAGATATAAAAAGAACGGCTTTATCTATAAGAATGTTAACCATAGGTTGATCAGGTGGGAGAAGAGGAGGAAAGGATATGCTGACTAACTGGTACACTCATGGATTATGTAGATATAATCTTTGCCTTACCTTCCCTAATTAATTGCTTTGTGCAAATAGCTCTAATGAATTAAAGAAATGTCAGCAGAAAAAAAAGAAAATGAAAATAATATCAGAATGCAACAACAGCTGCCTCTACGTTAGGATCAGGAAGATCGTTGATAAAGTTTAAATTGATCCAGTTTATGTACACTTATGGTCGTAGTAACTTTACTCACATACCAGTTGTTATCATTCCTTCCAGAGGCAGAAGATGTCTGCTTGTGACCGATGAGGATTTTCTGGGAGACTTTGTGAATCTCTCTAAGTTTAGAAAGTCAAGTAAAAGACAGAAGGACAAAATTCTTGCATCTGAGGTTGTTAAGTTGAAAGTTTCTGGTAAGGACGGGAAGATATGTGAACTGCAGGCAAACTGTGATCCCGTATCCAGCTGAGTCTGAGGACCGGTCCGTCAGATACACTCAGTTTCAGTGTCCAGCTTGTGCATTGTTTACACCTTGATGGGACAAGCGAACAGGAAAGTGAATACTGAATCCAACAGTTGTAGAGGACTGTATCGTAGGCGCCATTTCTTTTGTCATAGTCTTCATATGATTTACAGGTTACTGTACTTAGGGTGGAAAACCAAAGACGATTTTGCTGTAGTTCTGTACACTTATTAAACGAATAGATCCCGTACGTAATATCTACGACTGCCGAACCATATAGATGCAGGAAAGAAATGCGTGTCTCCATTGATACTGGAAGTCTGAACAAAAGCTGCCGCAGGATTAGCGGAAAACTTTCATGGTAGCTAGTTCTACAGAATTGTGGCTTATGAATGGTAAGAGAGACCTAAAGTGACATATTGCAAGAACAGAGGTAGTCATGGGGCTATATGAAATATGCTGAAGATTTCAGTCTAGAGATGGTACTCTAACACGTCAGACCATTAATGACTTGTGTTATCCTTGTGAAGAAACTGACGATCGTTTTACCATTCTTTATGTAAAATTCGTCTTTAGAACAATAGACTTGTCCAATATAGTGACCAAGGCTGATGATAAAGATGGCACGGTAACCCGGCAGCAACAGAGCAGGAACATTGTTCACAATTGCCATTCCACACGCAAATACGTCGATGTGAGGTTACGTGTTTCTTTAGGATACTTGCGTACTTTTCTGCCAGAATTTGGTAGCCTGCTACTTGTGGCTGCACTGTGGCCTTCATGAGAAAGGGAAAACACGACCACTGGCGCTTATAGGACAACGAAATGACTTTGTATTTGTATTTTCCCAGCTTGGTGCCGTCTCTCAAAAAAGCACCGGAAAAGTGAGGTCCGATTGGTGTCAGAATGAACAATACAACTCTTGTTGTAAGGGTAGTGTTGCATCGGTAGGGTTGGTAAGCCTGAGTAGGCGCAGGCGCCTCAAGTAAGTACTTATAATCATGAGAGTTTATAATTACAAATAATTATTGACGTACATACACTCACGCATTACGTTATAGTCCAACCTATATGACAGCAGTATAATCACTAACGTAGCATATCTGATGCTCAATGTGAAACACTATCAACGAATGAGAAGAGTTGTCATGCTGGTATGAAACCCAAACACTGTTGGCATATTGTATATAGTAACCGAACAGCACGTGGTGATGCTCTACTTTGTGATATAAGACATCCCGGAAGATGGAACAATACAGGATATATCAGTAATGTTGTATTCGTAACTGTGTCATTGATTATTATATATCGGTAATATCGTATTCGTAACTTTGTCATTGATTATCATCAAACGTGGTAACGTCTACGATCACAGTCCTCTTTGCCTCAGCAGCGGAAATACGCCCTTATCATGAGAACGGTTAGAGGCGTCTCAGGTAAGGTGCCCGGTGCTTCGCTGGTTGTGTAACACTTAGAGTTGATTACGAGAGTCGAGATCAATATGTCATGATCATGTCATTCACCATGGAGACGACACAGAGTAACGTGGAGCAATTATTACCCTTTACAATGAGGGTTATAGCAAGGCGGAAATTGCGAGGCGTATTGTTGTGTGAACAATATTGTGGCATTGTGGATACGTCGATATGAAGACACTGACAACAGACAACCAGCGCGGTAGTGGTCGCACAATACCAGGACAAGACCAGGTTCCCAGTACAATACTTTAGTGAAACCATATCAGTTTTTTATACCTCTACGTTTATTATATATACTGTGTATAAGTACTCATATTAATGTGGCCCTCTATCTATCCCTGATGTAGGATGTTGCAGCTCCAATTCAATAACGCTTCCACTATATGCGATGACCTTTATATAGGATGTAACCATCAAACTGTCCGCAACAGACACCACAGCATGGGAAGGTGCACGGGTCGAGACCTACACTGAGATCCAAGTCCACCCACATAAATATGGAGCAGAGGATGACACACCCGCTGGAGTAGGCCGACTAACCGGTTTGCTTGTGGCAGCTGATCGTTTTCTGTGATGAGAAACCATTATCTAACGACGCCCCTACAGCAGCAGGTTAGGTCTGGTGACAACCCAGCACCAGGTTTATGGCAAACAAATCCTCTCTCTCTTACCATAATAAATTGCTACTATAAAGAATAATGATGAAGTGTGTGCCTATTAGCGATGATGGGCCTGTACTGCCCTCATAGCGTAACATATTATATCATCAGCACTGAATAATGTCTATCAGCAGTGTATAATGTCTATCATTGTCATAATGCGAATTACTGTGATAATGTTAACTCCTGCGTTATCATAATCTAACATGATTATGTATACTTCTCTTTGTAAGAGTATAATTTTGCTTTTGCTGCTTTATACTAATTTGTAATCATTTCAGCATCCATCATATGTTTTCAGGTATTAGTCTATCCAAGCATAATATAGTTTGTTATTTCATAAGTTGTTCGACGTTTCTTCCTACATCGAATACCGTTTTATGGGCTTTTCATTTCAGACTGGACACCCATCCTGTTGTGGGTTCTGGGAGGAGTGGACGCTTGACTGTAGGGTTATTTGGAGGAATGAGCGCAGTGGGTGTTGGGGGGCTACTAGGTGTGGAATCGGGTCGTGTTATGGGGAAAAGTATGTTGGAGTGTTGGGAGAGATTATGTTAACCTCTGCGAGGGCAATGCCCTACTTTGAATCACAGGCTTTATACCTCCTCCATGAAAACTGTTCCATCAACATCTGTCGGGATGAGCAACACTCGGGAATCACAATGTGCCACACTCAACAAATCCCCTGACCTGAACCCTGGCGAATATATCTGGGCTGTCTTGGGTGAAGTCTTCCCACACAACTGCCATCTTAGTCGTGCTACGTCATCAATAATGCCTTGCAGGCATGGGAACACCTTCATGTCCCAGAGGGACAACAGATAAGTTAGTGGGTAGCACGCGTGTCTGGTTGCTTGAACAGTGTTCTGGACACGGGAGGTAGTTATCCAGTATACTAATGTAAAAAACGTGAGGTGACATTACGATTTACCTTATCTATTATTGCTGCCTCAATGTCTGATTAAACTACGAGTACTAAGTGCTACTTAAGAATACAAGCAATATATGCATCTTTTCCTTGTTGATGTTGCGCAAAGGAACACTTAATCATTACCCTATACATATTGTTTACTGTACGTGTCTAATATGAATAATGCCTTTACCCTGCCATTTCCAGTTTATATAGCCATATAAATTATATTCATATGAAGATGTTAAACTGGCAGGAAATATCGTATATATTCTACATGGGAACCATCGTGGCCTGCAGGGCTGGCTACCACCTACATGCCTGGTTCTCTACAATATCCCAAAAACGTACATCCGATGTGTCTCATTATCATGAACATTGTTTTTCAGATACTTTTTTGAGCAATAGTACATATCCTACCATGCATGAAGCTATTGTCTCACAGATTACATCCTATATGAGGGATCAGTTATTACCGCTGTTACTGCTGGTAGGTTAGCCCTGTAAGACCAAGTATTACAGTACTTGTGTTACCCTTGTTAGGTTTGTTTTGAGGAACCGGGTACTACCAATGTTACCACTGGTGGGTTAGTTGTGTGGAACCAGGTGTTACAGGTGTCGGAACCGGTAGGTCAGCTATGTGGGACCAGGCATTACCAGTGCCAGAACAGGTAGGTCGACTATGTGGAGCAAGGTAGTACCAGTGTTACCAATGATAGCTTACATATGTTGAAGTAGATGTTACCAGTGCTATTACTGGCATGTTAGTTGTGTTCCGACAAAATATTGTATTGCATTCAGCAGTTCACCCACTGAATCGAGCAAGATGCAGCACTGGTGAGTGCCACCAGTGGGGGAACCGCTATAAATGCTATTGTACTTTAAGAATTGTAATAAATATCTTTGTTAACTTGATGACGATGATGATTCACTAACATACATAATACCTGAACGTTGTTTAATGATATGCAAGATGAAGTATTTTAGGAATTGATTTTTGACAATGAGCTTAAAGTAATCTATGACAAATATATATTCCAGGAATATAAGTTTCTAAAATATAGAAAGTATTGAGACATGGAAACCCTTATTTGTCTCTGATTCAGAATACGATGCACTTGGTGATTAGCATCTGTGTAAAAGTATGACTCCCATAATAACGATGAAGGTAGTGGGAAGCAGCAGCACACAGACTGGTGGCGGGGTAACACATCTGCAAAATAAACTTCCTGTGGCAGTCATCGTGTCGGGACGCAACACAGTCTCGTGGATGGTTTCGCAACACAGTGTCTCTTGTTGGGTAACATCTGCAAAAAGTATGACTACATTACCTCCAGTCGATCAAAACTTACGACACATCGTAATATCCCCAAGTCTCTTACTGGCTCGAAAGTTACGGAGTGAACATGAAAAATATCATAACTGCTACCATGACCTCCACATGACTCACAGCAGCACATCGTATGGTAGTCAGTACTATCTTAACAAAGCATCCTTCTCCACTGGTTTCGAAGTTATGGATCGGAAACGAGAACTGGCGTGATCCTCATTCCAAACACTCTGACCCCAGACGCGATCTTAATCTTGAATGCAAGACCCTAAAGAAAATACCTGTAGAAAGCATCATTCCACTCCCATCACTGGCTCAAAAGTCATGGAGCAGAAACGAAAAACAACAAGTCCCTGTGACCTTAACGTTGAACGAGGGAACGAGTGGTGGGTCGTGGCACACCACATGGTAACAAGTAACATTTGTGTGAAGTATCACCCTACTACCATCCCTGATTCATAAGATACGAAGCAGACAAGAGTGTAACAACTGGCAAACACAGTTCGGACACCAAATCATATAGCAATGGCTTGTGCAGGATACCCCATGCAAAACTGTGATGGGAGAAGTGGTGATGGTTAAGTGATTACAAGTACGGTGATGGTTAAGTGATTACAAGTACACAGTTAAATAATAAAAGGCAGGACAGATGTCTACTGAAATATATTCTACAACTAAAGAAGGATCATTGCATCTTCATCTCTGATAATGAAGCAGAATGATAATAAGGAGCGTTATATAAACTATGGAGGAAAATAGTCTGGTAGAGCACAAGCATAGACTGAGCTGTGACAGTGTTCCTGGTAACCAAAAAAACAACACTGACTGAGCTGTGATAGTGTTACTTGGAACCAAAGAATACTATAAGCTGAGCTGCGATTGTGGCACATAGAACTAGAGAGCATCAAAGGCTGAGCTGTGATAGTGTTACTTGGAACCAAAGAATTCTGTAAGTTGAGCTGTGATTGTGGCACTTAGAACTAGAGAGCATCAAAGGCTGAGCTGTGATAGTTTTACGTGGAACTACAGAACTGAATAGGTTGCGTTGTGATTGTCTTACTAGGAGCCAGAGAGCAGCATAAAGTGAGCTGTGACAGTTTTACCTGTCACTAGGGAGCAGCATGTAGTATTGATACACTGTCTAGAGTTCCTATCTTCCTCACATACAGTTAAGTTAAAAAGATGAATCATTATGCAATCATTGCCAATTGCAATGAAATTCCAATCATAATTTCATGTTTGGGAAAAATTGATTATCTGAGCTAAATGGCGTGAAAATCATTTGTTTGGACACCATGATTTATACTGACTCAGCTGTTGTCAAAGCTATGTGTGTCTTACTCTTCCTTTGAATGGTATGCTCTAGTCGTAGTGGCTTCATCAGCGTCATATATATTTGTTTTCCTTTAAAGTGGTAACTTTTTATTTAGATTAAAGTTTCACTCTATAATGAATAAATAATTTTATTTCTCGGTTATGATAGTTCTATTGCTGATTTTGAGGACAACGCCAGTTTGATGTGCCACCTACACTTACTAATAAAGTCAAGAATCCCTAAACATATTTGATGGCCAACAATTTCTGTGCCATAGATGCCATAGCTATGTCTTCATCTCTCCTGTATGAATGTATGGTGGCATACCATTTTTTAATACAGTTTGCTATAACATCTATATCCACAAACGGCTTTTGTTAAGTCTCCTCATTTTTACCTCCATCCTAATCCCTTCATGCCATACGGATGCAAGTAAGAAACGCCTTTGTATAATGGACATCACTTAAGGGTTTCAAATATGCCACCAAGCAATTTGTGCTGAGACGGATGATTAAGATTCCTGATGGACTCAGTTTTCTTCGAATTTTGGCAGCTGGTGGCCCTCCGATAGGTTTCTGCACCTCGTGAAGTCCTGTGGCAGTGACGGGTGGCCAGAATATTGCATCAGGCCAGGCCAGGCCAGGGCAGGAGAGGTACAACTTAAGCTGTCACCTAATCATGGGCAAAACAATCTGTCCATTAGACGAGCTAGGTGGAGTCTTTGTCTTTCTCATTTTCACAGTTCATACACTGAATAGGTCCTTGTTTCAAGCAAGGATACAGGGGAAGGTCCTTGATATTACACAATGCAAAGGAACACAATACAGATAATATCTACACTAGTACACAAACATATTAACCTTAGTGTTCTCTTAAAGGCCTCGCCACTAACTACTTGCGGATCTCTTATTCCGGAATGTTTTACATTATTGTCCAAAGAATAACTATTTTCTTTACGGCATTACATCGAAAATCGGATGTCTTCGGTTTGGCAAAACACAGGTTCTTTAAATACATAGCTCTTAAGCAAATTGAACCAACTACTTTTGCCTGGGTGACCGAAGAATGGGTACTACTAAGGTAACACCTGACCTCTGCCTGCACCAGAGGTATTGAGCCGTACCAGATCGGCCACCCTCGCCTTACACAATCTAACCCAACTATGTGGCATCGTAACAACTCGAGATTGTTTGCCTCACCTGCCTTGAGCGGCGGCTTTTGGCTCGATGGGAGCCTATGTAGCTTCAGTGCTACATTCAGGTGATAATGAACAGAGTCACAAAGCATGCGAACTAGTCCATTTATGTCGGCAGCCAAGGTAAGCCAGTGAAAAGAACATTTTATACATTATGAAAGAAGGACATCATGTTTACTGCTAAGTGAATGTTAGTTATCATGTGCAAAAGACGTATCTCTCTCTCTGGCCCAGAACCAGTCGAGCCCCACTCTCACAGCACCAGACTATAGCTTGGCCTGTCACCTGTCGAGCTTCGCTCCCACAGTGTTAGTCTACGGCCAGGCCTGGCACCTGTCGAGCTTCACTCCCGCAGTGCCAGCCTCCAAACTAGCCTGGCACCTGACAAGCTTCACTCCCACAATGCAGTACATTGTAACTAAAGTGCTTCTAATTCAACAGATTTTACAACAAATATTGTAATCAATACGACATATATAACAACCAAAGTGCTGCTAACAAAACATGCCTTACAGGAAAGGTGCTTCCATTTCATCGCTCGTTACAAGCCAGTTCCTGCCAACACAACATACGGTACAATCAAAAGGCTGCGAACACAATATACGTTACAACTAAGGCGTTCTCAACAGAGTATACGTTACAACCAAGCACAACATACTTTACAACTAAAATGATCACTACTTAGGGTAATCGGCCATACAACACATATCAGCCCTATGAACAAATATCACCATAATTTCAGTAAACTCTCCAAAGTAAACGAAGTCAGCAGTTTCGAAGCAATCTCAGCCTGTATTGTCGAAGTAAACACCCAGAAGCGCCGAAGTAAACTCAGCAGTGTTCAAGTAAAGTCTTTGGTGTAGAGGTTCTTAAGTCCCCAATTCCTCTCTACATAGCCTAACCTTCTGCAGTTGTCCAAACATTCTCTTACAGAACCACCCCTTTTGAAGTATCTGTGATTGTGGTGCCATCCAAAATCCATTGTAGTAGCTGAATTCTTCCGGCAGTAGCCCAACAATGTCTTTAATAGACCCATCCCATCTCCAGTATCCCTAACCTCCTCTGCAGTTACCCAGTTCTTTCTCCTTTCTCCCCAGCCTTCTAAAGTAGCTTCAGCTGCAAAAGCCTTAAACCTTCTAAAGAAAATATTATCTACCGCAGTGGTCTCACCTGCAGAAGCTCTAGCCCCTCTGCAGTAGCTCTAACTTTTCCGTGGGAACCCCAGCTCTCTTTCACACTCCTCTCCAGAAATGGCGAACTCGATAGCAGATCAGTGACGTGTCTCATCTGTCCTAAGACGGAATTAGGTCTACAGATACAAAGGTCGTCCACATATCTGCAGTAAACCTGGGTTGTCATGCTGCAGTTTCGACATAGGACATATTTGCATGCGCAAAGAGAACCCCAAGGGGAGACCTCATGGTTATTCCAACCACCTGCCGATAAAGCTTGCCTTGCGGACATCTGAAATATATATATATTTCTTGCCATCTTCAGGGAAGGTAAGACATGGTGTAGGTAAACGTAATCCAGGATGATGTATATTGTCTTCTACACTGCTACATTTGTGAAGAGACTCTTCACATCCAGGGAAGCTGTGATGCCATGAGGTTTTTTATATCTAAGGATGTCAATAGACTTTTCAGTCAATCGTAAGAAATAAATGTTGGGATGTACGGCTATCTTGTAGGTAGTGAACTTAGGAAGGAGCAGCACTACTCCCGACGCAAGAGTTGCGGCAGTGTGTGGTAAAATGTAAGGAAGTATATTTTAGATTAATCTGAGTAAAGACAAAGTGAATGGCAAGAGATTTGTGATTATTAGTGCTTACGTACCTAGACACGAGAAGAAAGATTATGAGGGGCAAGTGTTTTGGGAGCAACTGAGTAGCTCTGTTAGGAGTTTTAGTGTTATAGACCAGGTATTAGTGATGGGTGATTTAAATACAGAGGTAAGCAATGTGGCGCTTGAGGATATAATTGGTGTTGTGAATGGAAATGGTAAAGAACATGTGGAGTTGTGTGGTGAAAAGACTGGTGATTGGGAATACTTGGATTAAAAAGAGAGATACACACACGCATACGTAAGTGAGTGGAGAGATGGTCAACGGGCATTATTAGGTTGTATGTTAATTGATAGGAGTGCAAAAGATAGACTTTTGGGTGTAAATGTGCTGAGAGGGGCATCTGGTGGGATGTCTGATCACTGTCTTGTGAAGGCGAAGGTGGGCATTTGTAGAGGCTTTCGAAAACGAAGAAACGATGTCGTGTAAAAGAGAGTGGCAAGAGGAGGTGAGCTTAGAAAGGAAACTTGCATGAAGAAATGTAAAAAGAGACTGAGTGTAGAACGACAAAAGATAAGAACAAATGAAGTGAAGGAAGTGAATGAGGAATGGGAGGTATTTAGGGAAGCAGTGATGCCATATATAAGAGAAACATGTGGCATCCAAAAGGTGGGAGGAGGGCAGATTAGAAAGGGTAGATAGTGGTTTGATGAAAAAGGCGTTTGACCTGTACTTACAGAGAAGGAGTGCAAATGATTACGAGATGTATAAGACAAAGCGTCAAGAGGTCAAGAGGAAAGTGCAGATGTTGAAAAAGATGGTGAAAGAGTATCACTGAACTTTCGAGAGAATGAAAAGATGTTTTGGAAGGAGGTAGATAATATGCAAAAGACAAGAGAACAAATGGGAACATCTGTGAAGGGAGCAAAAAGGGGAGTGATAACAGGTGGTGATGAAGTGAGGCGATAGAGTGAGTGCTTTGAAGGACTTTTAGATGTGTTTGATGATAGAGTGACAGATGTAGGGTGTTTAGCTCAAGGTGTTAGGCGAAGTGAGAGAGTTATGGAGAATAGTTTGGTGAAGATAGAAGAGGTGGTGAAAGCCTTGCGGTAGTTGAAATGCAGCAAAGCGGTTGGAATGGATGGTACTGCAGTTGAAATTTATTAAGAAAGCGGGTGACTGTATTGTTGGTTGATTTGTAAGGACATTCAGTGAAGTGCCTGAGGATTGGCGGAATGCATGTGTAGTGCCACTGGATAAGGGCAAAGGGGATAAATGTGAGTGTTCAAACTACAGAGGTATTAGTCTTTTGAGCATTCCTTGTAAGTTGTGTTGGAAGATATTAGTTGAGATGGTGAAGGCATGTACAGAGCATCAGACGGGGAAGAGGGGGCGGGGAGCATCATTATGGTTTCCGAAGTGGTAGAGGACATATGGATCAGGTATTTGCTTTCAAGAATTTGTGTGAGAAATACCTAGAAAAGCAGATGGATTTATAAGTGGCATTTATGGATCTGGAGAAAGTATATGATATGGTCGATAGAGATGTTTTGTGAAAGGAAATAAGAAGACATGGTATGGGATGTAAGCTGCTAAGAGTAGTGAGAAGTTTTTATCAAGGATACGAGTAGGAAGAGAGGAGAGTGAATGAATCCCAGTCAAAGTTGACTTGCGGTAAGTGTGTGTGATGTCACCACAGATGTTCAGTTTGTTTATGGATGGGGTGGTGAGGAAGTTAAATGTCAGAGTCTTGGAGAGAGGAGTGAGAAGAGAGGACAATAAGTTAGTTGTTGTATGCCGATGATACAGTATTAGCGGCTGATTCGATTGAGAAACTGCAGAAGTTGGTGACGAGGTTTGGAAAAATATTTGAAAGAAGAAAGTTTAGGGTAGATGAGAATAAAAGCAAGGTTATTTGCTCAGTTAGGATATAGGTTTGAATGGAGAAAATTTGAATGAAGTGAAGTGTTTTAAATATTTGGGATCGGACATGGCAGTGAATGGAACCTTGGAAGCGGAAAAGTCGGAGAGGGGGCGAAGATTCTTGGAGCACTGAAGAGTATGTTAAAAGAGAGAAAGTCACCTCGGAGGGCAAAAATGGGTATGTTTGAAGGAATAGTGGCTCCATAAATATCATAGGGGTGCGAGGTATAGGCTATAGATGATGTTGTCCGGAGGATGGATGTGGTGGAAATTATATGTTTGAGATAATATGTGGCGTGAGGTGGTTATATTGATTAAGTAATGAAAGGGTAAGAAAGATATGTGGTAATAAAACAATGTGGTTGAGAGAGCAGAAGAGTGTGTGTTGAAATGATTTGGACATATGGAGAGAATGAGTGAGGAAAGATTGACAAAGAGGATATATGCGTCAGAGGTGGAGGGAACAAGGAGAACCGGGAGACCAAGTTGGAGGTGTAAGGATGGAGTGAAAAAGATTTTGAACTATTGGGGCCTGAACATACAGGAGGGTGAAAGGCATGCAAGGAATAGAGTGAATTGGAACAATCTGGTATACCGGGGTTGGCATGCTGTCAATGGATTGAACCAGGGCATGTGAAGCATCTGGGGTAAACCATGGAAAGGTCCGTGGGGCCTGGATGTGGAAAGGCATAAGATTTTGAGCAATTGGGGCCTGAACATGCAGGAGGGTGAAAGGTATGCTAGGAACAGAGTGAATTGGAACGATGTGGTATACTGGGGTCGGCGTACTATGAATGGTCTGAACCAGTGCTTGTGAAACGTCTGGGGTAAACCATGGAAAGGTTCTGCAGGTCTTGGTTGTAGATTGTGGTCTGTGGTGTCTGTGCACTACATGACAGCTACAAAATGGATGTAAGCATATGAAACCTGTTCTTTGTATGTTCCTGAAGCTACCTCACTAACATAAGAAGCAGTGATTAAGTATGAGAGAAAAAAAAATCAGAAGAAAAGAGTTTTTGGCATCAGAACTGAACTCCATGAATGTTAGAGACACACTGAGTTAACTGTTTAAAATAGGGTCTATCTATCTATCTCTACATCTCTTATGCCCATTCCCTCCAGGAACTCCCATCAAGGGGTGGCCACAGCAAAAGAGTCTCCACTTGTCCCTGTCCTTACATGCATCCCATGCATATATCCATTCCATGCACTCTTCTTCCATTTCTCTCCCTTAAGTACTTACTCCTCCAATCCATTTGCCCATGTCACAGCTGGTATTCCTCTGACACAGACCCCTTCAACTGTACTATCATACACTCTCCTTGTAAACTTGCTGTCTTGCATTCTTTCCACATGCCCAAACCACTGAAAAAGATTACGTTCCACCCACTCTACCACTCCACAATTCATTCCCTTTGCTCCTCTCAAATAGCTCCTTTCCACAGCCTGGATTCTTGACCTCTGTGACTCAATCCAAGTCCATTTTTCATCTGCATAGGTCAAGGTTGGGAGGATATGCTGTCCCTTAATCCTCTCTTCATTTCTGTACTTACACTTGCACCCTTCATTGTTCTATCAAGGGAAACAATGACTCCTCTACCCTGTACTGCTCTCTCCCTTATCTCTCTTTCAACACCATCATATGTACACAAGACAGCTCCTAAATACTTAATTTCTCTCACCTCTTCCAATCTTTCTCCCCAATATCCAAAGCACAGTTTAGTACACTTTCTTCCTTCACTCTATATGGTTTTACAAAATCTTTACTTTCATGGTTTCCTTTCAAACACCATTACTTTACTTTTACTTGCATTTACCTTCAATCACACATCATAAAACACACAACCTTTTGCAACTCCTCTTCACTCTCAGCAAACAACAGTGTCATCCACAAATACGCTTGCCACTAGCCATCATATCTCAATGCCACACTCCATATCTGCACCCCCTTTCTGTAGTTCTACTTTCACCTCTCTTATCACTCCATCCATAGATATATCAAAAAGCCACGGTGACATCCCACAACCCTGCCTCACACCCACATGTATACCGAAACTTTTGCTCAACTCTCCATCCACTCCTACACATGTATTTGCTCCTATATAGAAGACTTTCACAGCATCAAACAGTTCTCTCCCTACTCCATTTATTCTTAAAACATCCCAATAAGTATTCCACTCGACTCTTTCATACGCTTTCTCCAAATCCATAAAAGCTGCATACAACTTCATACCTTTTGCTAAACACTTTTCCAAGATCATCTTTACAACAAAAGTCTGATCCACACATCCCCTGCCTCTCCTAAAACCCCCTTGCTCCTCATTTATTCTGCATCCAGTCACTTCCATCACTCTATTAGTCAACATTCTTGCATACCCTTTTTCTGAGATACTTAACAGATTTATTCCCCTATAAACGTATAATTGCTACATACATCCTTAGCACCTTTTCCTTTGAATAAAACAGCAATAACAGCTTTCACCCAATCCTCAGGCACAGCATTATATTTCCATGCTAAATTACATATCAGATGCATTCATTCTATTACACTTTCTCATCCATACTCAGCATTTCAGCTGCAATGCCATACACTCCAGGCACCTTTCCTACCTTCAGCCTCATTACCCTTTTTACTATAGGCCCTTGTACGTGCATCCTCTTTCTTCCATCCTCCATACCCATGCTTGTAACAACTGTTGCCTCCCCTTCCCCCACATTCATCATTTCTTCAACATATTCCACACCTCCTTCCAGTATAATTTCTTATTTTCCCTTTCTTTCACACTAGTATCTCCCAAAATCTTCATCTAATCTTTTTTTCCTTTTTACTATCAGCTTCTTAACTTTCCACTGACACATTTTATATTCTTCCTTCCTCCTTTGCTGAACTTTCACTTGTGCATTCCTTTCGAGCAATTTACCAAATGCCTTTTTTCCTCTATTCCACAGCATTTCTAATCTCTTTCGTTCATCATGCATCTCCCTATTTATACCTATATCTCACGACCTTGTATACAACTACTAATTCTACAACCTTTAACAGTATTTCTCAAAACATTTTAAACACCTCATTCACAAATGAATGCATCCCTCCATTCACTGCATTTCCACCCAAGCTTTCATTTACCATACTTTCATACTCCTCCCTGCATTTTTTCTGATTCATCTTCTCACTTGCCAACACTTTTAACTCTCCATTCTTCTTTCCATCATACCCCCATTTCTTGATTCTCTTTCCCACAAGGACTGCAAAATGGCCAGAGTCTCCAAAGAATCCAGTCACAACTCTAGTAAGTAGCACGGCCTTTCTCAATCTTTCATCCACTGCCACTTAGTCAATCAAAGCCTTTCGCTCTTCCATCACTCCTCATCCATGTTTACCAGTGGATCATCTTGTGCTGAAAAAAGGTGCTTGCAAGGAATAAACCCCTCTCAACACAAACAAGATACTGAGTAGACTTATTACTTTACATCATGTGACTGTAGTGCCATCAAAGGATACGGGAATTTTGTTTTGTTTTCGAGAGAAAACCATGAAAATACTATGTTTTGGAGGTCTTAAATTTAACTGTTATGTCTGCTTTGCTAGGAAATCTTTTTCAGATTTGTGATTATACAGGCAGTTGTTATATGATAAAGTTATAGTTCAGACAAAAGAAATGAAGCAAATTTGAAGGAAATGGAGGAATGCAGTATTGAGATAAAGGATGAGGATAAGAGAGAAAATAGAGCCTTGAGGGACACCATTGAAGATTGGGGAAGAGGGATGACTGATCCATCACCAGTTATACAGATATATCAGTCAAAGAGTATTCTAGATATGAGAAAGTAGAGTAAAGGCTGAAAGCCAAAAGAATGGGTGGTTTGGATTGAGACTAAAATCCCACACCCTGGCAAAAGCTTATGAGGCATCAAAGGCTACAGCATGTTTCCCCAAATTACATCAAAGAGGATGACCAGACCTTAGTAACACATGAAAGAATATAAATAGTGGCTCTATCCTTGTGGATGCCATACTGTTGAACAGGGAGAAGACTGAGATTCAAGATGCTAAAGGAAATGGGAGATGAATAGAAATTCAAAGGTTCTGCAGTAAAAGTAAAAAAAACAGGACAGTAGTTGGAAGGGTTACAACAACAATAGGAAAGACTGCATCCATATATGTATCCAAAAGAAGGAAAAGTTCTGATTTTCACAATGAATCAAAACAGATGAGCAGGCAGTGAAAGTTAAGAAGCTCATTACCTCAAAATAAGAGGAGGAATGCTATCTGGTCCATATGTCTTGCTTATGTCCAGATAGTGAGGTACTTTTTGAAGTGCAAAAGATATCATAGGGAGGAGTATGGGATTACTAAGAAATGTGTCAGGAGATGAAAGAAATGTTAAAGTCATTCAACATACGATAAAAGGGGATAAGAAATAAAAAATATTTTGAATGAAACAATTATGATACAATTACAACACAAAACTGAAGGAAAATCAGAATGAGAGAAGCTGTTGAGACACTTTTGACTAAATACCAAGCAGATCTGTCAGTGAAAGGAGAGATGCTGTTACACTTGCTTTTTTCAAGTCTTTCATGGCCTTTCAAGGACAGGTGGTAATTTCCACAATTCCTACAATCATAACCTCTGATACTCTCTTAACAGAGACATAAAGATTACCTGATGGAAGTTAGTAATCCTTCTCCTGAAAATAATGAAGACATATTTCCTTCACCACTTATGTTGCTATTTCTCTGTTGAACTGGTATGCATCCCTTTGATGTCATTATTTTCGTTTGAATTACTCTAATTTCTGCACTTTAGTAGGACACCCACTCATATCAGTAATCATATTCATCCAGAGTTTAGGTATGAAAGAACTGATATCATGGTTACTTGGATTCAGGTTATAAACTCAACTGCCCCAGTGTTTACCTGGGCAACATTTGGTTGGTCTATGATGGATGGGCTGATTTGAAAGATACATTCTTTGTTGAAAGGATCTGGGTTTGCTAATTTTTTTTGTCCAAATATTTTGATGAACAAATAACAAACATCCTTCAAACTTTCTGTCACAGAAAAGAAACTAGGCCCTCTAACTAAAACCAATTATCTGTGCAAGCTATCTCTCTCCCTTTTTAAATTAAAAAGCAATGGGTGACCATTCTGTAAATTAGATACTATAAATAATTTTTTTCTAAATCTCATTTCAAATCACTTAAGGACACTTACATGAGGATGCATGAAAATATCTGGCATTTGGTCAAACACAAATAATCAGAGTAAACAATATAGATGAAAGCTAGTATAAGATGACATGCTGCTTACAAATTTTGGTATTTCAAAGCAAATTTTCTGTGTGACAAGCTGAAACTTACTTGTAATGGTGGACCAGAGCTTTTGTCTGTCCTTTCTACCTCTGTTGCACTCAACTCTTGGGCCATCCTTCGTTCTTCTTCTTCAAAGGACCTAATATCATCTTCATCATCAGTTTGATGTTCAGCTGTTTTTTGGCTTGATCTACCAATACTCTGGTTTTGTATGTGACTATCTTTCCACCCTTCAGTTCTACTATCACCACAGGCTGCATTTGTCACTTCTTGATTGTCTCCTCTTATATTGCTTAATCCTTCATCATCAGTAGATGCGTCTGGGACATCAGATTCCATGTTCTCATATTCGCTGTGGCCACACGCAGCTGCAGTTCTGCTCAATGATAACAACACAATACCCTCTTGTTAGCCACCCACACCCCACTACCACACCCATAATAAATCATGATGTACAGTTATACTACTTAGCATGTTATGGTGTAGTTCACTGGAATAAAGCAATGTACTCCCTTTCTCTTAACAGATTTAGCCACTTCCCTTATCTAACCAATGATTATCTATATAAAATCTTATGCATTACATCTTTGTACAAGAAATAACTATAGATCCAAAAACAAAGCCTGAAATGCTTGCAAAAGAATTATAGATACTGTTCAAGCTAGTACATAAATGAAATAGTTCGTTTCTGCTAAAAGCTATAAAATCATAAAGAGAATGGTAGCTAATACAAATGCTATAAGGATAACATAGAAATAAAAACCAAGACAGTAATGTAGTCACTCGCAAAGGCTTCACCTCTAAAATACTAAAGCTCTATTATGTTCTGTAAGAACTTCTCTCTCCAGCTCATTTCAAAATCTTCCTGCATAACCTTCTATCACCTTCAGTAGACAAGTGTAAAAATCCCCTCATATGGAGATGACCTTATAATCATATCACGGCACCTTGACACCACACTTGCAGCATCATACAATTAGAACATCGGCTCACCCAGAACAGAATGTCTGGATTTTCACCAGTGTTCAGGTATCCTTTTAACCCCAGATAGATATGAATCCAACCTTCATCTTCCCATCACTGTGATTGGTGAATCTCTTCCGCTCAGCAAATGACATTAATTCTACGCATCACATATAACACACACTCCCCACACCAAAACATCAACACAGATGCAACAAACAAACCAAACACATGCTAAACATTTAGTTACTGGTACCAAAATTGGTCAAGAAAAAAACTTTATCATCCTCTACAAATGATTCATCCACTCCACCCTGAATTATACCTCACACATATGGTCATCCATCCTACCAAGCATGTAAAACGAAGCTGCAAACCACACAAAACAGAGCACTCAGAATGATCACTTGCTGCCTAACCATCACAAATACCTAACACCTAAACAATGAAACAAAGATCTCCCAATACAATTCCACCTCATTATGCTCAGTACTCAGTTCTTTGCAAAAGCAATAGTCTCTTCTCATTCAAACTACTCAGCAACAAGCTATCAACCTCAAAATCAAAATACAGTGCTCACTCCAAACTTTCATTTCAAAAGCTTATACGTAAAGATCTCAATACCCCAAACAAACAAAGAACAGGCAATATATGTACACACTGAAATGATATGACAAACTCTAAACCATCAACCTTGCAACCCAGTCTTAAACATCACAAACATTACCCTATCAGACATACACTTATTTGAAATGACACCCTACACATATATGAGTTACACTTTCTTGTCTGCACTCTGGACACCTCCCATCTTAAAAATATAACAATAATTGATTCAATTTATCATAAGACCTCTCATGCCCAAGATATAAG
>JAUUDZ010382497.1:0-15607 GCA_032361705.1 Panulirus versicolor | reverse complement strand
CTTGAACCATACGTCTGTCTGTAGTCTGTAACCTGCTTCTATACCCCGAATGAACAAACAGAAAACAAAAGGAAACCAAGCAAGAATCTTCTTTGAAACTATATAAAGAACTGCTTTTGTATACTAGAAGTAATGGATGATTGGAATAAACTGAGTTATGAGATTATGAATGTGAAGAGCTTAATGAAATTTAAAAAGATGAATAACAGCAAAGTTCAAGACTTGGGGTTCCCACAAGTGTAGAACTCCTTCCCCGTACAGTACATGTTGGTAATGATCAGGTGATTACAAATATTAACTTATGGTTTGAATAAAAAGACTACAGAGCAAAACTAATGGTATCTCGCCCCCTTAGCCACCCACGGGATGTGTGTGGCTATCAGCTAATAATCTCTCCATAAAGACTGTGACGGGTTGGCACTATGCGGGCTGGAGTGAAAAGCTCCCGATCTGACAGGGGGCAGACGACCCAAACGTGGACGCCTTATCAAACTGTGAGATGAATCGTGGCATCTTTCAGGGCCCATCTCTAGAACAACAACTATTCAAATTTTTGTAAATGACGAACCAGATAATGAATCATAACTAAATATTTTGGCTACTATTGTGTCAAAGTTAGTAATAACATAGAGAAATAAAAAAAAAAATCCATGTTGCAACGTAACAAAAACATCAGGCAAAAATATTAGGCAAATGAAATTCAGCCCTAATTACTGTCAAGTTATGAGGACAGAACAAGGTGGAGACAGATGCCATGCGAGAAGAACTTTGAAGACGATATCAGACGATCTTTAGGGTAAAAAATACTGGCTGTTTTACCTAACCTGCCTTCAAGCATACAAACCAGGTGACGTTCAAGACGATACTTACGAATGTTCCATCCAAGATAGAACATGCATCAATAAATCAGTTTATTCACTGGATTTAACACACAAAAGTATTGATAAAGGTTTAACACCATGCGCTTAGAACTGTGTATACTTACGTCGAATGAAAGGTGGGTAGCCTCAGGTAAACTCAGACTCGGACAGGATATCTCATTAGGATAGACGAAAATGGGTTAAGTTTAATGCCTCCAAGACCCAGTTTCTGCCCATCTCTCAATCGAAAACTTACAACTTCCTCTCTCCTTTGACGGTTCTGTAATTCCACTTACTGACTCGATGGCAAAAATTTATAGTACTGTAACATTCACTCTTTCTTGGAAACCCCACTTTACGGAAATAGCTAAGTCTGCTCTAAAAGACTGGGAGTCCTGTTTACGCGTCGAAATTTATTTTCTTCTGAACAGTTGCTCCGTTTACAGAATGGATTGATTCATCCTTGTATGGAGTACTGTTCTCACATCTGGGGTGGTTCTAGCTCCGCATCCTTACTCGAGAGAGTTGGGTTGAAAGCGGTCCGATTTATAAATTGTCCCAGGCTAACTTCCAAACTTGACCCAATCGCCCTACGCCGCAATGTTGGTTCACTTTCCCTTGTCTATAGGTATTATTTTGTCTTTTACTCCCGAGAGCTGGTTGCTTGTGTGTCCCCCACATCTCTATCCTCTCATGTATCCCAATAATTATGGCCTGGCACGTTTTAAAAGACAAGTTTTTCACTGCCTCCAAAATTCGTAGTTTCCATTGTCTCTTCTTTTTCTCTTTCATATTCCTCTTTACATTTCAAATAAGACCCAGCCTTGATGTGGAGTATTGTCCGTGGCTGGAGCCTTCAGCGTGAGAAAAAAAAAAAGGTCTTGGAACTAACACTTATAACGAAAGGAGATTGACAAAAGATTTTTCAGTAGGGTGTTTCATAGATAACACAGTCTCGTCAGAGACCTCACTCCAAAGGAGCCAGCTATTTCCCTATTACTGAAAGTAACGCAGCCATGGATCCGTCTTGGGGTAACTCCATGACCCTTTCAAGAAAGTGGTCTCGGGGCGATCATTAATAGACCAGTCTTATCTTACCAGCCTTCCTCAGTATCTCCAGTTAGGATGAGGCAGTAAGTAAAGACATCCACCTTGTTCAAAAGAGTGGCACCTGCAGTCTCTGACCCTTCCGATACCTCGGCGGGCTGTACCGGTATTATGTCTTTGGACCTTGGCTGCCTACCACCTACTGTGAGTACTTACGAGCTTCTGCAGATTATTTTGCCAAAAGGCAGGGTTAGCGCGTATTGCTCACTGCGGGAGAATACAGGTACGATAAATAACTCGTGTGAGTTGTGTGTTGTGTTATGCGTGACATGGAGAAATTGTACGTTTATTGGCTGAACGTCAACTGCCCACGTTTGGTTGAGGCAGAAAAAAAAGAGCTACCTGGTCCACAAGTATGTTTGTGTGTGTCTGTGCTAAGTTGTAATTCTGACATTTATTATCCAGGGAGTTTGTTAGTCTGAATAAGAAAAAAAAAAAAAAATACTAATCTAAGCCATAGCATATCATCGCCGTTGAAGTGCTGGCTCACAGCACAGTCGTCGCTAACTCTCCAGATACCCAAGCGGGTAGTACTATCGTGTCGGTAGCTGCTTACCACTTACACTACGAGAGAGAGAGAACGATAAACATATGTGTAGTGACCTACATCCTTCTAACTAATACAAATTTCTAAATCTACTCTACATTAATTTTCGGAAGTAAACAGTACGAGTTGAGAACGAGATGTAGTCATGCTTCATCCTTCGTCTGCTCCACAGCCAACTGATACGTTATTACACTGGGATCATAATCCTGGAGAGGCCAACATCTTTAGCAGTAACCCCCTCACGAAATTTCCAGTGAAAAGTGTGTTGTGGGAGGAGAGTTTTACACTAGTGTTGCCCCGTCTCTGAACCTTATGTATGTGCACCATATCTTTACTGCTATTTAAACACACACACGCCTAAGCCTGTGTATGTGTTTTCAGGGGAAAAGTTTCAGTATGTGCATGTGTGTATGTAAATGTGAGTATGTTAGTGTGTGTCTGTGCTCTCTAAGTTGTAATTCTGAGATCTATTATCCAGGGAGCCCGTTAGTCTGAAAAAGAGGAAAAAAAAAGAAAATGCTATTCTAAGCTATATCATACCATCGCATACTGGTAGACCTGACCCAGCCAACCTATTTTGATACGCTTCCTCGAAGAAACAAAGTTCATCTGGACAAAGACTACACCAAGTACATTAATCTTTTGTCAAAATTTGAAAAATATAATGATGGGAGACAATTTCAATATAAGGTTATAAACCTAAGTTATTCAGGTGCATATCAATCTAACAGAGCCAATAAATACAGTCTTCTTTTAGCTGTGGTCGCGACGCTTGCCAGACCACCCGGTCTGAACACCGGTTCCCACAATGACTCACTATCGCTTGCGCTGTAACACTAAATTGAACACCTGGGCACAGAGTGTCGCGAGGTATACTGTCAATCCACTTCATGTATGGCCACACTCTCGAGGTCCGTCTAAAATCGATCGCTTCATTGCATAATATGATCACATTACTTACAATCCTTCTGTATTAATCTTATTATTAACTTTAAATGATGACTTCTATGTTAATGTTTAATATAAAATTGAAGAATCTTATGTGCATTTGCTACTCATGGTCTTAAGCATCGGTGGTTCAGTGGTAGAATTCTCGCCTGCCACGCGGGAGGCCCGGGTTCGATTCCCGGCCGATGCATTGTTTTTTTTCCCTTTTTCTTTTTTAAATTCATGCCTTCGTTATATAATTTTGTCATAGAGATTGGTTAGGAACCGCCCAGAAGTAAGAGTATCTTCAGAAATCTCTGTCAGGAATATGTGGATCCTCTCAACCTTCCAAATAATTTTCCACTTTTTTCTGTGGTACAAATGAACATATCGTGATTATACATTGATTTTCATACTAACTATTTGCACACCATACGGCTTCCCCCCCTCCCCCGACCTTTTAAAAAGTGCATGACTTTCAGCCTCGGGTTTCCTATTAGTAAGGATGGCAGTGGGAAAGCTCAAGTAAGTAAGGGAGGAAGGATACAGGTGAATTGATAGCTCTGGTGGATGGGGAAAATTTAATCCTAGATCGTGAAGGAAGCTTACGCGAAGGAGTATCTGTCACAGCGTTGATTTATGGACGGGAAGCACAAAAGTCGATCCATCAGGTTGAGTTAATGAGTAAGAGCATTAGAAGTGGATAACTGGCAAAGCTAGAGTTAGGAAGATAGACATAATTATCACGAAGTGAGAAGGTTAAGTAGTGTGAAGTCATGAGAAAGGCGATTGGATGAAAGTTTGGTAGGATGGTATGGTCATGTGGTACGTCTGGAAACAGCTTGTCTATAAAGACGTACATTAGTAATGTTGATGGTACAATGAGGAGAGGCAGACCACGTTAGGGACGGATAAGGCGTTGCGAGAAAGCAGGTTACGGATAAGGTGACGATGCTGGAGGAATGACTGGGAAACGGATGCGGTGGAGGAATATTGTGTATGGAGGGGGTATGGTTGGGGAAAACTGTCTTATGTTTCACGTTTCACTTTAAATAACTGAGCAGGGGTAGAGGATATGTGCAAATCAAGTTGAGGAAGACTGTATGTACCACATCCTTCCAGTTAGACAGGGGATGGAGTAATTGATAGATAGTACCATTTATATCGGTCCTCTATAATGTCTCATTTTGTGTTTAGGCACTTAACAGACAATTTCAAGTAGTTTCTATAAAAGATGTTCGTGTATGGCAACGCCCCCTCCCCCCTCCTCTGTTGCATGAACTGCCTGTCAATGAAAAAGTTGATGACTGTGAACTGAAAGATACTTAACCCGCTCTATAACGATGTTACGACTCTTGGACGTGATGGCTTGGCCTTTGACCTAACTCATAAGGGTCAAGGTAAGACCACGCAATCAAACTTAAACTCATACAGTCGCATTCGAGAGATAATACACAACACAGACATCATCACAGGGTGCTGACTTAGCCGTCTGGGTTCACCCAAATCATCAACCAAACTGACTCCACAGTCTCTTCCTCCCTCCACCAGAGAAGAATTCACGTTCCCTCTCTCCATCGTTATAAACTAGATACGGCCAATAGCAACATTCAGTCACTAAAATTCGCGTTTGCTGGATAGATGAATATATGTATACTTTTCATACTTGGTCGCTGTTTCCCGCATTAGCGAAGCAGTACCAGAAACCGTGGAAGAAATTGGCCTTATTCACTCACATCCACTCTCTAGCTGTCATGTGTAATGCACTGAAGCCACAGCCTGCCATCCATAATAAAGCCCCACTGGCCTTTCAATGGTTTCCTCTGGCCACTTTTCATACCCTGGTTTCACCTAATGGCAACACGTTGCTCCTGGTATATCACATCGCTCCAATTCATTTAATTCTGTGCATGCTGCACATCCTCTTGTACGTTCAAGCCCCAAGCACTCGCAGTCTTTTTCACTCTGTCCTTCCCAATCGACCTCCCTTTTCTTGTTCCCTCGACTTTTGACAGTAACCTCTTTGTCAACCATTCCTCATTAATTTTTTCCATATGTGCAAAAATTTTCGGTACACCCTCTTCGACCAACCTCTTATTAATACACCTCACTCTTACCCTTAATTATTTATTCGATCAAAGCACTTCACACCACACTATGACCTCAAACATTTCATTTCCACCACATCCAACCTCCTTCACACATCTTCATCTGTAGCCCATATAACATCTTCAGGACTTCTGTACTTTCATCATACCCATTCTTGCCTTCCCAGATAACAACCTCTCTTTCCATACATTCCTCAATACTCCCAGAACCTTTTCCTATCTCACTCATCCAAGGAATCAGTTCGGCTTCCATGGCTCTGTTTGCTGCCATGTCCACTCACAAGTATCTAAAACACTTCACTTCCTCCAAATTTTCTCTACTGGAGCATTATTTTGTAAATATCATATTTCATATGATTTTTGTAATAAAATGGCATTACTGTACTTTGCATTTTGATTTATCTGACATCAAGCCAACACAACTGTAATTTTTTTTCCTAAGAAGAAAAAGTATATGGGCACATAACAGGAGTATTTGGCATTGCCAGACTCTGCCCGCTTAAATTTACCCTGTGAGTGAAGTCACCTTTGGTGAGGCTGTTACTAGGAGTACAGGTTCATCAAAGAACTTCACTCCAAAGGAGTATACCTTTCCCAGCTACTAGAAGTAGCACATCCACAGGCTGCGAGAGCCTTAAGATAAAAGTCGTGGGTAACACCAGGACATATTCAAAGTCCCTCCTAGATCCTGGATACTCCTCACCCTCATGATCTAATGTTGCTGTCTGATGAATAAATGAACCCAGGAAATCAGCTATGAAACCTTACGGGTACCTTGGAGCTCAGCTCCATACTGAAACTATGCCCCATGTCAAACCTAATCTTAAATGACTAAAAAAGAATTAATGCAAATAACCATATAATAAACAAATCTAAGTAAAGCAGTTTGTCACTGTGTAAGGTAATGTTCATCACACTATTGACACATATGTTGCTTCCATTACATAAGGAATGTGAATTGGGATATCACATACATTTGTTGAATTTCTAGTCTATCAAATTATAAACTTTTCTTCAGATGAAAATTACAAAATTTCACACCTATTATAGTAGGTACATGGTATATGTTGGCAGGGAAAAGTGTGTGGAGACCATAATTTTAAGCATTGATCAAACTTTATAGAGAAAAGAAAATGTATGTAGTTGGTACGCAGCAACCGGCCTGCTACTACCTGCCTGGGTACCAAGAGGGTTTGTGATGGCTACACAGTAAGCCAGCACTTCAGCAGTTGTCAGGTTGCACTCTGACCCAAGTAGCTGTTTTTTCTTTCTGCATTACCCACATGTGGACTGCTGGCATTTTGTCCACAAACATACAAGCTTTCATTGTCACATATAACACTTGACAATACTCAACTCATTCTTTGTAACTAGATTTTCCAGTGGTGAGCACTATGCATCAGTTCTGCCTTTAAGCAAAATGAAAGAAGCAATAGATGGTAGAAGGCAGTAACATAAGACGGGCATGAATCTGAAACACTAGGTAGAAATTAGGTGGGAGAATTAAGTAGTGGTAGGAGGTTGGAACATCAGGTAGACACATTAGGTAGAAGTAAATGGCAAGAACATTAAGTAGATGCCTCTGAAAACACTGTGTTAGAGTTGCCCTCTGCTATAGGCATGTCAAAGGGTGAGGCACTAAAGGCTCAGTAGCAGCACTGAAGGTAGACAGATTAGGTATGAGTAGTTGGTAGGAACATTAGGTAGGAGCCTCTGGAAAAACTGCTAGAGTTGCCCTCTACCAGTGGCCTGTTAAAGGATGAGGCACTAGAGGCTAAGTAGCGGCACTTGAGTTCACCAGTTATGGAGAGATTTTTCCTGTAGCCATCCCTGTGAGGGAGTTTATGGAGGGAATGGGAATCAGAGATAGAGGTAGACAGATAATAGGAACTTTTGCCTATACTCTGCATATGAAGTGAACAAGCCTGAATTAGTACTGTACTATGAGAGTTCTTTGTGCTAAAAAAAACAATCGACATTTTAAAAATTTATTTGTGCAGAAACAGAATATATTCCAGAAAATAAGAAACCTTCCCTTTAAATATGAAATAAATGTTGCATCTGGATAATACAATGATATTAGTGTTAAAAGGGGCAAAGTCAAGAATGAAATACAATACAAAGCATAACTTTTTACAGGCATGTAGAGTACTATTCTGAAAAGTATATATTTCTGATAAATATATATGTACTTTAATACACTATGTAAACAATTAATATGGTTTTAAAGGGGAACACGATTCATGCCCATAAAACAATATGAACAGCATAAAATCTGTCAATTTCATTTAGTTTCCTAAAATACCTTCAACTGCATATCACACCAGGACAGTACATGTGCTTCCATGTGATTTCTTGAATACACATAAACCATTTTCTTCTACTGAATGTGTTTTCTGGGATTATGCAACACTTCTATGCTGGGTTTTCATGAAGGTGAAGTTTTATAAAGCTGCTCTTAATATCTGTTCTTGCTTCTTCTGAATGTGTTTAAGATAACTAAAATTCTATAGATTTGATTACAGCTACAAGTAGAAAGAGCTTGCTATGGATTAAAAAAAGTTACCCAGTTTTGAATGACATTGATTTCCTTTCTCTGGAATGAATTACTCATTTCATACAGACTCCAGGTTAATGAATTCATTTGTAATATGTATGCACCTTTAAGAAACAGAATGTACATGATTGTAAGTATTCTGAGTACAATAGAAGGAAAATGTTACTACCTATCAACAGCTATACCTGAAGCTGTAATGCTTCAAAATATGTAACAAGATAAGACATAATTAAAGCAATATAAATAACTTAGCTTAACTTAGTTAATACTTCATATGCAACATAGCACGATCTAGCTGATGCTTCATTCTCAAAAAGGCAAGAACTAGGAAGGGAAAGGTAGCTCGCTCTGCAGATGGTCTACTGGTGGGTGTGTGAGGCACCAGTGTCAACAAACCACAAATGCTGGCCTGGCAAGTATTAGTGGTGGTGGCAACTAGATCTACTGCCAGCAAAATACTGGAACTGAATGTTAAAAAATCAACATTTAACTACACTCCACTAGGTAAAGGTAGGCTTGAACTACTTGATGAGTACAAAAAATTTTTCCATTCGCACAAAAAACTTGCAATCAAACTTCATATCACAACTGACTAATTTACATAAAAAAGTTTGATTAATTGAGAAGGGAGTTTTATGATAAAAGTCTGCCATGTAAAACAGGCTTTCACATTTGGCCCAGGTGTCATCATGTACCATTTTCAATGGTTTCCAATGCCAGTGATTTTAAAAGAAAAAGCAAAACAATAGCATCAGAGAACCCAAAAGCACTAGTGTTTACCAGAGTTAGGACAGCACCAACTTTGGTGTCAATCTTGGTTGGAGATTGTAGCATTGCATATTTGCATTATCCAATCTCCCTGATGGGTGTGGTGACCATTCCTTATCCTAGTTTTTTCATATATGTATCTAAATGTGACTTGTGGTATCACACTGTCCTTACTGATATGTGCAAAGATGGTTAAAATGCATTTGTATAAAACATCCCTTTTGTACATTGTATAATGCTAATCAATAAAGAAAAGCTGTGAAGTATCATAACTCATGTCACATGGTAATGGTGACAAATTACATTTGTGTTCCAATCTTGGTTTCTACAGTTCAGAGCTTAGAAAATGAGTGAGGGGCATCAGCAAAATGATCTTCTTTGCAGAAAATTTCCTTCAGGTAACAAATACAAATGTGAGATGACTTCTTTAATGATTTGTTATAATGCTTTACCCTTGTGTTAGCCAAACTATTAGTCAAATCTGCATTCTCATCATATGTATTATTCACAAACATGCTTTGCTCTTGCAGTGCTTCAAAATTCAGAGCTGTGTAATCTTATCCTGGAATAATGATTCATCATAGACATACTAACTAGTTCCGTAATTATGCCAACAATCACTTCCCATTATGTGAGTGGCATCTATAAGCTTGAAAGACTCAGAACCTGAGGCTGAATTGGAGTTGACTGCAGCATGTTCAAACTGCTGTATTTCTGGCGTTATGTCTTACATCACTGTGTACATTTAACAGGAAAGGCTGTCTTTCTTTTTTTTTAAAGGTACTTTTCAGTGAACGGCTATGGTAATTTAAGTTAAAGGACATTTGAAAACCAAATGGTAAGATAATCTTTAGTCAAATGGAATTTTCATTTGTATTCCCCTTTAATAAAACTACTGTACGAAAGAAAATCTTCATTCTGCTGCTTATAACAAAGACTCAGATCTATATCCCATCATTACTGCCCCGCTATGCAGACAACATGTAAGCTGCTATTCATTCCTGTTCTGATTTTCTCCAGGTGTAAGACTGTCTGACAGTTTTCACCACAAAACTATTGCCTTTCCTCATACATAGCTAGATTCATCTGATATCTTTGTATTAGGGCACTTAACTTTCAGTGGTGACTCCTTTCTTAAAGGAATACAGGTGTTGAAATTCATAAGAAAAATAATATATCTAAAAATCAATGTTATGGCAGTTTTCACCACACAATTGTACTTGCCTTTCCTAATACCCACCTAGTACCTGTATTAGGGCACTTAACTTTTAGTTATGACTCCTTTCTTAAATCAATACAGATGTTGAAATTCAGATAAAAACTGAAATATCTAAAAATTGATCAATGTAATGGCTTATTTGAATATAAGAATACCTGAAATTCTGATAACTACTGGTCTGCTGTAATATTTACTTTTTCCCTTTGTGATGTATGGAATATGCAACATGATTTAACACCACTAATCACTCATATGTAACAATCAAATCTAATACATTACTTCCTTTAAAACATAAAAGCAACAAAATGGCAATGGCCAAAAATGAGATGTATATTGACAATGTGTCAGCATTCTGTGAGAACAAAGCCATAAAAAGGGCTTCCTGTACGTCTGCAATCAATCTATACCATGTATGCCTTTTTTTTTTTTTTACAGCTACAGCAGAGGAGCATCCAGTATCTTTAACAAATGATTTTACTTACAACCATCTTCATATCACACCTTAGGTGCTAAAGGAAAAAAATCCAGGTCATAAGTAAATTTCTCTAACAATGCATCCCTTCCATACAGTGTTATTCAAAATACATTTTCAAGCAATTTCAATTAATTTCTAGGTTTGTAAAACCAGATACAGGGATATTTTCACTTTTAAGAAATTTTTACTTTATAGTTCTTTGAACTATTCTTACTAAGGAACAAATCTCAGTAAATTTTGAAAATTAGAATAAAATTTGCAATAAACATTATCAAATGCCAACAAAACAAAGTCTCATGAACATAACATACATCTTCAAGATCCCTGTAAAGACAATTTAAAACCTAAAAAATATATTTAACTAATAATAATAAACAGACAGATGGATTCACAATTCACTGACTGTTTTAGCTCTTAATAATGGACACTATGATATCAACATCAGTGTACTATCAGAAAAAATACTACTCATTCATTCATACCCATGACCAATTTCTATGAAAGAGTCCTGATGTTATCGAGGACACTCCTACAGGCTCATGCAGCTCAAGGTTGCACTACTTTCAGTAGCATGGAAATGTAGACTCCTTTAGAGTGAATTTTCTTTGCTGAGGCTTTATTTCCAATGATATGGCATTACCAAAGGTGACTTTAATGCAAGATATAACCTCAGGGAGGAAGAATCCAGTAACACTTACAAAATATTGGTGTTGATAGAAATGTCCTACACTGGAAAACTTTTCTGGCACAAAATTTTTACATCCACTAAATCATAAAATGTGCTTAATCCTACACTTCACCTTAATTCTTCACTGAAACATCTGAACCGAAATATGGTTAATTCTTTAACCAGGAACAAATATCTGCAATCCAGAATAAGTTGAAATCATTCAGGGACATGATATAAAGAACCAGTCTTCTGTTCTACAAAGATTCTGTTACTTGAATTAATTCTTTACAAATTGCATGCTAAACTATATGTCTTACATTACTTTACTTGTTCAGCAATGTAAAAGTGTTACCTTTGGGGTAATTTGACTATGGTGGAAGCTATCATATGTATATGTGAAAAAAAAAAAAAATGCTTGAAGTTATCCCAGCCAAGTGACAGTTAAGTATGTCTCTAGCATGGGAGGTAGATAAAGCAAGTGTACTACATCATTAGAATATGGATTAGGGCTACAAAGTTTAACACAACCTTTAATTCAGCAATAATGGAATGCTGTACATACACTTCATTTACAAACAGAAAATGATTAATGCCTTCAGAGGTTCAAATTCAAGCAAAATTAGATCCTCATTGTATCTACATTTTGGACAATTGTTTAATTTCAGTTCATGATACTGTTCAAATCTGCTAATTTGATGTAATTCTGGAAAGTTCCCTTACCCCCCAGATTGGTCATAGGTAGATAGCATCGTATCTGTGAGCTACAATCCTATAAATAACTTATGCAATGTTTTAAAATCATTTTAATAACATATCAAAACACAGGGATATATATGTCATAAACATTACAATTTACCTTGAGCAACAACTGCAAACTAGTTTTTTACTACTTTATTTGAAGTCATTTGTGCCTTGCCCTTGATATAACCAAGCAATCCTTTATATTATAAATGTAGTCCTTTCACCTATCATTTTAGCATTTCAGAATTAAGAATACATTTGAATATTATTCATTTACCATAGGAGAATTATGCATTCCTGCCCTCAGTCAGTCAAAATCGTTGGAGATATAAGTTTTACCAAGTTAATTTTGACAAAATTAGAGTGCCATGATGCCTGTAAGTGCTTGATCCACCCCAGTGGACTGGGAATGAAGTTCATAATAATACATAAACAGGTAGACTTTATAAGCTAATCATTACTGAAATTCTATCTTCAGGCAAGATGGTACACCAGGCTGTGCAATGAGATATACAATACAGTATATGCCATATAATAGGCAACAAACTTCATGTGAAGCTTATAATTAGTTTTCATTGATATATCTTAACATCTCTGATCTCTTCAGGTGACTATTAAGACAGAGATCTGCATTTCCTGAAGTAAGCTGACTGATTATTCTGATATACAGTAGATAATAAATCTGTGATGTCAAGCCAATCCTTTGAGAACTAATGTTATCTGAATCTTCTAAAGTATATTTTCATTAAGTCCCTCTTTAAGTAATCCTTGAGGATACCTGAAATTATCAGTAAGGAGCAATGATCTAAAACTTTCTCAAGAGTAAGCAAATTTAACTCTACCATGTTACTGAAAGTTTAAACACATTGGCAAGAAAAATGCATTAGTTTAGTTTCAACCCTTTTGTGTTTGAAATGGTACATAATATCACTGTGTGCTCTGATAAGCCATTGTTGGATTGAGTGAGGTTTAAACATTACTGAATCTACTATATCTGAACTATATTCTTTACATATCTTTAGCTGATAACCTCGGCTATCCTAAACTAAGTTATGGATGCCAAGCTAAGCATTAATTTGTGCTTTCGTTAATGGAGTCTTGCATTTCAGTGATAGACATATTCACTGTTTGCTAAAACAAAGACCACTGTCATAATAAATCAAAAAATACTCTCAACATAATGATCACAATATGATCACCATGAAAGTTAAATGAAATGAAACACTATGAAAGCTATAAGATCCCTTCTCAACTCTTCCTATCAAAAACTTTATCTATCTTTTCAGTCTCCCAGCCTCATAAATCAACCTTATAATTAACCTTACTGACCTTATAAATCTAATCAACATAACATGAAAAGGCATATATCAAAAATTGAAAATTTTCCCCATTAGCTGTAATCCCTGTGGGCTTCTTTAGCAATATGACAGTCTGATATCTTGCTTGAGAACTTATTTCTTCCATGCACTGTGATCACAAGGCCCAAATAAAATCTCATGATGGTGATGATGATCACCTTCATATTTGTCTTTATTAATACTTTCCATCAAAATTACATCTTATTTCTTCCCATGTTGCCCTGTTTATGTTAGTGGCTGCCAGATGCATGGGTAACTCTCATATGGTTAAATTCCAGTAAGAGACCTTCCACTATGGTATTTGTACGATAAATGAAAACTGTGAAATGTCCGATGATGAAGTATAGTCCTCCCACTATAGTGTTTAAAGGATAAATGACAATCATAACATTTCTGAGGCAAATTATTACTGCTGATGACATATGGCATCTATATATGACTAACTTCTTCAGATTTAAAGCAGGGCTTGAAAGATTAGCCCATATCTCATGTATGTGTAAGCCTGAATGGGTTAGAATAATAATCTTCCATATCAAGAACATTGCTTGGACTAGTCACAAGATGACTATGTAAAATGATGAAAAATTCGTTCTTCTGTACCTGTTCACCATTTCTCGCCTCTGCAAGGTAGTGTTAGGAGCAGATGACCAAGTTCTAGAATAAATCATTACAAGAAGGGAGGATTTCCAGCCACTGCTTCAGGCCCTCACAGTTGCTATCTATGACAAGAAGAAGATGGGCAGTACAAAAATCTTTCTTCCCCATCCCCGGGGATGTGTTATGTGATATGATGTTAACCTCTAGACAGAGATGCAGTTTCTACAGACAGTAACTCAACATTAAAACTTATACAAAAAGATTGTAGGCCACTGTTCCATACAATTTCACAGATACTAAAAATTTCTGGTAGATAACATTTATAAAATTATATGTGTGCATTATCTCATGTATTAATTCATTCATCTTGCAACCACACAAATATCCAGGCAATATTAATGAACATATGCAAGAGTAAGTCACGTGTAAGATATATTCAACCATGCCCTTTATGGATAGATACACTTTTCTACTTGCTAATTGAAAATAAAACCGCATTTCTTTACGAGGCAAAATTTACTATGTGGCTATACTACTAGTATTGCTTCTAACTCTTTATCCTGACAGTTCTGAAATATTCAATATTACTGAACTCCTTACAACCCTAAACTCACTAGTACTGTTAGTAATGGGGTGGTGTGACTGTTATGCGCATTCTCTTTTTACCTACAATATTTTGCTAGAATAATCCTCGTTGGAAAAAAATCCACAAGAATTTTAAAATATGCTTACTCTTACTTGAACATATACTTTTGTAAATATCACTATTCTGAGAGCATCACTAGAAAAACAAAGATAAAGCAGCTCAACATACTATTACTCTTCGTATAAGTTTCCATTTGCAGTTCGGATATATGTTGGCAGTGTCAGCAAAAGTAACACTTTGGTGATTATCAAATTCTTTTTAGTAATATGATTACCATTAGCTATCAGAATGTACTTGTGAACTACAAACTATACATGATTCAGAGGAAGCATGTCTTTATTTAATGCTATTATTGCTAACCAGCTGAACCTTTAACAGATGACATCTTACGTCCTCTCCTACAGAGTTAATACAGAAACTGAAACTAAAATAAAAAGATTTTTAAGTGTAAAATTTTCCATGGTGCAGCTGTTGGTGCTGCAGACCATGAATTTCCTTGAATTCAAATCTTGGCCAAGGGAGTAAGTATGCAACCAAACAAGCTATCCACTTCCCTTACAGATAGATGACAAACACAGACTTGGCTTAAGTCTGTAGGGCACAGATGTCGACAGGGAGGCTCTGGTTTCATTGCAATATACATGACAGCTAAAGATTGGAAGTGAAATTTTCCATGGTGCAGTTGTTGGTGCTGCAGACCATGGATTTCCTTGAATTCAAATCTTGGCCAAGGGAGTCAGTATGCAACCAAACAAGCTATCCACTTCCCTTAGAGATAGATGACAAACACAGACTTGGCTTAAGTCTGTAGGGCACAGACGTCGATAGGGAGGCTCTGGTTTCATTGCAATATACATGATAGCTAAAGATTGGAAGTGAGCAACTGAAGTTGTTCTTTGTTCCTGGTGCAACCTTGCAATGCAGGACACGACACACACACACACACACACATCGAGTAAGTAATGAAAGGGTAAGAGAGATGTGTGGTAATAAAAAGAGTGTGGTTGAGAGAGCAGAAGAGGGTGTT
>JAUUDZ010382386.1:0-15607 GCA_032361705.1 Panulirus versicolor | reverse complement strand
GTTCACCTACCTGCTGTGACTGCTATGTTCACCTACCTGCTGTGTTCACCTACCTGCTGTGACTGCTATGTTCACCTGCCTGCTGTGTTCATCTACCTGCTGTGACTTATGTTCACCTACCTGCTGTGTTCACCTACCTGCTGTGACTGCTATATTCACCTACCTGCTGTGACTGCTATGTTCACCTATCTGCTGTGACTGCTATGTTCACCTACCTGCTGTGACTGCTATGTTCACCTACCTGCTGTGACTGCTGTGTTCACCTACCGGTGGTGAAGACGACAAGTTTCACCTGTGCTGGAACCTAGAACTAAGTTATACCTACCTGCAGCCCTGATGACGCCCAACCTTTACCTGGAGTTATTCCAGCACAACCCGTCACTTGGTGCCAACGTGGTCGAGGACTGGAAGATCTTCCAGCAGAGGTGGAGGCACTGTGTTGTACTTCCTCAGTTGGACGATCATGAGAAGGTGGTACAGGTACATGGCTTTGTTGAAACATATATTGGCTGATGACGCTCTTAAAGCATACAACAGTTTTGTGTTTACAACTGAGGAATCAGAGAGAAAAGTCAAGTTCATAGAAAAGTTTGAGGAGTGTGCCATAGGAAAACTGAATGTGATATCTGAAAGGTTTGTTTTTAATAGTAGGTGTAACAATATTGATTCATTCATTTTAGTTCTGTTTAAGCAAAGCTATGTTGTTTTGTTTTAATACCGAGTTTGGCCTCAAAGAAGCGGCTTATGTTGTTGTTGTTGTTGTTGTTGGATTGGAGCGAGAATACAAGATGTAGAGAATTGTCTTTTTGATTCATCCTACCTGGTTATCAAGAACGGACAAGAGGCACAGCTGTTGTAACATAGTGGCAGCGGAACGCACGCCAGCGACGGTTATAGAGTTGTGGTGATCTGTTGTGACGCTACATCAAGATTCAAGTGGAAGGCTCCCGCCTGGGTGGGCAGGCAGTGATGGCGCCTCGCACCGCCTGATTGTCTCCGACCTGCTGGCCTGCCGGTACTCTGGCATCATCGTGTGGCCGACGGTCAACATGAGTTCCAGGGACAGTGTTTATGAGGAAGAGAAAGTGCCTTGGGATGTACTGAGCAGTGGCGGTGTACCAAGGCCGTGTGGTCATGTGCACTCCACGGCACCACAGCACCCCATGTTAATGTTTCTCCAACTGCAGCCTTAGATTTACGATCGTCCAGTGTGGCCGAGGATTGGTCTATGTGGATTCAACTCTTCAGGAATGATGAGGAACTGTCAGGGATGGGCCAGAGATCTGAGTCGTTTAAATATTTTGAAAGTTGTTTAGGCATTGATGGGCTTCACATTGTGAATAGTTTATGATTCTCTACAAGTGAAAATAGACATGTACTAGAACAGAAATGAATTTTTTCAGAGGTTCCAATCTACTAGACGTGAGCAAGGCTTAGAAGAGAGCATTTAGCGGCATGGTTGTTCTCAGGAATATGGCAAAATCCCGTGACTGTATGTATGCATGATGAGTTGGTAATGGACCGGTTAGTAACTGGTTTTAGAGATTATAAGACCAATGAAAAACTCACCTCAACGGAGGTTAGACCTACAGTCTTCCATGGAGGTGGCCTCCAGTACTAGATGAGTCATGACATAAAGTGAGGCGGTAGTACATCGTGTTAATGTAGGTAAGAACTTTAACAGTGCAAGATACAGTCATAGTGTAGGGAATAATGTTAGGAAGGCACAACAATGGCATGATCAAGGTACACAAAAGTACACATATAACAGGTTTAGTGAGAAAGATAGGCGGACATCTAGCCACAGATCTACTGTTAAGACAGTTATTGTTTGCATATTTTGTTGCAAGACTCACTAATTGATGAAGGAAAAATGTCCCGCTTAGGGACGACTATGTAATGATTATGGTCTGAGAACCCATTTCAGTGCCTCGTATCTGTACAGCAAGGGTTTATTCTGTGTACGAGGCTGTACAGAGATAGTCTCCTGTAAGTGATACAGAACTAGTCATTTGTGTTGGAACCATTCATTCTTTGCTACAGTCAAAAAGGTATCTACTGTAAGATACTGATCAATGGTGAACCAGTAAAAATGCATATTGATTGTGGTACTACTGCATGTTTTTTACCTGTTAAGTATATTGGTACTGCTCATGTGTTGAAGGAGAAGGTTACCCTACAAATGTGGGACATTTCTACAAAGAAGGCACTGGGGAGGTGTGTTGCAAGGACAATGAATCCCAGGACGGGATGAAGTATGATGTTCGTGTTACGAACACGTGTGTGTGTCCACATGTTCGTATATGTGTATGGTGTGTCTTTGTGTATGATGTGTCTTTGTGTAGGGTGTTGTTGCTATCGGCTCGGACCTCACTTCCCTGACCGTGTTAATTGTCTTAGTAATTCTGTGCTGAAGCAGATGTTGACCAGTCCTCCAGCACTCGAACCCTTACCAGCGGCGTCGGGTCAAGGTGTGAGGCCAGCAGCGGGGTATGTCATCCCGTACGTTCGCTGCTGTCGTGGACAAAGGAATAAAGGAGTTTGAATTCACGCCATATGTGGGCCGGACCTTAGGCCTCCTTCAGCCAATCACGTCAAGATGAGGGCGTGACAATTAGTCTTTTGACCTATCAAGGGCAATTTTGTCATCCTGACCTATCGTAGCCATAGATGGCGGGTCGAGGCGTGGCTAGCTGTTCCTGCCTTGCTGATCCTTCAGATAAAAGGATGACATACCCCGCAGCTGGCCCCACACCTTGACCCGACGCCGCTGGTAAGGGTTCGAGTGCTGGAGGACTGGTCAACATCTGCTTCAACACAGAATTACTAAGACAATTAACACGGTCAGGGAAGTGAGGTTCGATATGTTATTTGTTGATGATGAAACCAGCCTAATGTCATTACTTAGTGCCAGACCAGCAGTAAAGATGGGATTAATAACCATCAGTTATGATCATTTTGAGAGTATTAATGTTTTAAAACCATATTGATTTGTGTACAGAATTTCCTACAGTGTTTGATGGCAATCTGGGATCATTGCCTGATAGTCTTGTGCATTTATTTTAAGAATATCTGGTGATGCTGATTGTGCTGTTTGGCCCGCCAGGAGGATCCCAGTAGCCATGAAACAAGAGGCCATAAAGGTTTTGGATATGTTACGACGTGAAGGTAAAATAGTTCTTGTGCCATATGAACCAACTGACTGGGTGAATCAAATGTCTTACTACACAGATGTCAGGCTGTGTATTGACCACAGACCCTTAAAGTTGCCCCTGAAAAGGGAATATTATAAATTGCCAGTTATAGAGGATATTTTACCTGATCTAAATGGAGCAACATTATTTTCGATTTGTGATCTAGAAGCTGGCTATCATCTTTGTGATATAGAGGCTGGCTACCATCATTGTGATCTAGGGGCTGGCTACCATCATTGTGATCTAGAGGCTGGCTACCATCATTGTGATCTAGAGGCTGGCTACCATCATTGTGATCTAGAGGCCGGCTACCATCATTGTGATCTAGAGGCTGGCTACCATCATTGTGATCTAGTGGTTGGCTACCATCATTGTGATCTAGGGACTGGCTACCATCATTGTGATCTAGAGGCTGGCTACCATCATTGTGATCTAGGGGTTGGCTACCATCATTGTGATCTAGGGGCTGGCTACCATCATTGTGATCTAGGGGCTGGCTACCATCATTGTGATCTAGGGGCTGGCTACCATCATTGTGAGTTACATTATGAGTCCAGTTTGTTGACAACGTTTGCTATTCCATTTGGGAAATACAGATGGTTGTGTTTACCCTTTGGCCAGAAGGTGAGCAGCGAAATCTTTGAGAAGAGATTGCATCAAACTCCAGAAGGCCTGGAGGGCGTACAGTGTGTGGCAGATGATGTACTAGTGTAATGTGATGAGACAAGCCATGTTGAGAGGATGAGGAACTTTTTAGCAAGGTTTTCTGGGGTAAGAAGAAGACTCAATCAAAAGAAATGTCTCTTTTGTATGCCTGAGGTTGATTTCATGGGGCATGTGGTGACAAGTAAGGGACATGGGCCTGATCCTCAAAAGGTGGAGGCCATAATGAAGATGGAACCACCCAAGGATAAAGATGATGTGCCATGATTGGTTGACATGGTTAACTCTAAATTTCTGCCCAATTTAGCTACTATATTACGTCCTGTTGTCTAGTGGGGAAGGATGTCAAATGGAAATGGGGGAATGCGCAGTGTAAAGCATTTCAGGAAATTAAAAGCTCACTGACAAAAGCATCAGTTCTAAGATATCCTGACTCCAGCAAACAATTAGTAATTCAACAAGATGCCAGCAACACGAGCATTGGCGCAGTATTATTGCCGCAGGAAGACCATCCTTTGTGCTACACTAGTAGAGCATCGACTGATATAGAGTCAGTATGCTATTATAGAGAAAGAGATGATTGTCATTGTAAATGCACTAGAAAATTGGCACCAGTATGGTAGACCAGTTACTATGTATACAGACCACAAACCGCTTGAAAGCATTGTACTGAAGACTTTAGACAAGGCCCCAAAGAGGTCTCGGGCAATGCTGGTAAGAGCCCTTGCACACGACACTGAAGTAAAGTACATGAAGGGCAACCAAATGTTTAGTGCTGTCACATTAAGTTGAGCCTACTTACCTGCTCAAAATGGAGACCGGTGAGTTTGAAAAAAAATGATGCTGTTACTTTTCTAACAATGGCTGGTGATATGATAGATTTAGGCAAAAGACTAAAAGGAACAACACATTGCAGACTGAGAAAGTGTTATTCAACATGTTTGGCCTGATAAGAAATCTTCACAGCCTGGAGTTGTTCCACCACATTTTGACCTGAGGGATGAATTGTCTTGTGAAGATGGTGTTATCTTTAGTGGTGAGAGACTTGTCATACCAAAGCAGTTACGGCCCAAGATAAAGAAGGACATGCATGTTGGTCATGTGGGTATGGAAGGGTGTTTGAGCAAAGCCAGGTACAGTGTGAACTGGCCTTACATGAATGCTGAAATAAAATCCTTTGTGCAACGTAATGAGATTTGTAGGTCTTATGAAATATCCCCTTCAAATGAAACCCTAATGAGTCGTGAGCTTCCTGACAGACCTTGGAAAAAGATTGGCATTGACCTGTTTGAACTTTAAAGGCAAGTATTACCTCATAACTACATGTTATTTTTCTAACTTTTGGGAGATTGATAGACTGTGTGAGACCTTAGCTCAATCTGTTGTTATTAAAATCAAGACATATTGTGCTAGATATGGTATTCCTGATGAAATAAGTGATAAAGGTACTCAAATGATCTCAGAGATCAGGTCAAAGTTCACCAATAGATGGGGAATCAACCGTAAGACCATCTCACTTTACAACAGCAAGGCAAATGGCAAGGTTGAGTCTGCTGTCGAAGAATATGTTAAGAAAGACTGAACATAATAGTGAAGACCAATATTTAACCCTTCTGAACATTAGGAACACGCCCACGCAGGACATCACCTCAAGCCCTGTTCAAAGAATATGTATGAGAAAAAACTATTCCACCCATAGAAGAAAATTTACTGAAGCCAAACAGTAAAGTTGGAGAGCATGAGGTAGATAAACTGAAATGTTTACAAAATAAACAGGCATCTTATGACAATGTTAAAGCTCATGACCTCCCTAAATCATGTGAAGTTGATACTGTCAGACGTAAACCATTTAGGCTTAGTTAGATGTCAGGTCATATGAGTTAGACACTCAGGATGGTGGAAGAGTACGTAGAAATAGGTGAAATACTACTTACGAAGGAATAGGTGTCACATGAGACGTTTATATGAGTCTCCAGTAAGAATGATGCGTGGTGACCTCACAGATGTAGCTAAGGATATCCCTGAACAGCAAGTGAGGACAAGGCCAGTGGTGATGGCAATGTGAAAGATGGAAGCCTTTACGATTATGTTCAGAAACAGGACTACCATGTCAGTAAGCCCGGTACTCAAGTATGACAATCTACTTAAAACTAGGTCAGGTAGGTGTGTCAAGCCTCTTAAAAGGTTCTCTGATTGTGTCACTAATTATTAGATGTAGCTGTAAACATTTTGTCATTGATTTTTGTGTATATTTTGTATGCATGTACAGTTTGTAAGAGAGAGAGAGAGAGAGAGAGAGAGAGAGAGAGAGAGAGAGAGGATGTAACAATATTAATTCATTCATCTGTGTTTACCCGAAACTATGTTGTTTTGTTTTGATAACTGAGCCCGGCCAGAAGAGGCACATTATGTTGCTGTTGTTGTTGGATTGGAGCGATAATACAAAATGTAGATATTTGCCTTATCTTTAATTCATCCTACCTGGTTATCAGGAGCGGACAAGAGGCACAGCTATGGTAACAGTAGGAATCAGGATGAAGGTGAAAATTTTGAGTAGTTCTACTCTAACTTAGATCTCTTGTAAACACTTGTACTTACTGTGATAAATGCCTGCCTGCCATCACTGGTCAGAGTTCGTATTGTCTTGGGTGTTAAAGACTCACGTTTGCAAACAGAGCTGCTCAGAGTGAGGGACCTCACACTGGAAAAATGTATTGACATTTGCAAAGTTGTTGAGAATGAACCAGCTCAGAGCAGAGTGATGAGACCAGCAGACATAGTGAACAAGGTAACACAAGAAAACAAAATAGTTGTAAGGTTATAAAAGAAGGTAAAGTACGAAAATCCTAAGAGACTAAGTTCTGTGGGTATAAGAACGTTCTTGATAGAGAGAAATGTCCTGCTTATAGCAAAAAGTGTGTATCATGTGGCCTTAGTAATGCTTTTGCCAATATATGCAAATCATAGAAGAATCAATCTGGTCAGCATAAAGAAATCAAGAAAAAGAGAAGCCATATTATACATAAAGTGTGTGAAACTTACTGTGACACTTCTGAGTCTGAATCTTCCTAAACATAGGAAGCTGCTGCGTTTATTTAGTGTCTTCAAGACCTGTGTTATGTGACGATAATTAGAGGGAAGCAAAGTGTAAGATGATAATAGGGGGTAAAGAGATAGTTTTTCAGATTGACACTGGTTCCACCGCCAGTACCCTGCCCATCAAGTTCGAAAAACAAATCAAACCTACAAATAAAATCCTCAAGACTTGGAACCAAAGCAGTCAGGTTCCAGTTGGTATGTCCACTGGAAATTTGTATAACCCTGCGACCGGTCAGAAATCACTATGGATTTCATTGTATTTGAAGGGAATGTTACACCTCTTTTAGGAACAAATGCCAACCAACAGATGGGGCTAGTGGAGGTGAAGGAGGGCAACCTTGAATGAATGAACAAGGTCAAGCTAGTGATTGAGCATTTGGACGTAGTGTACAGTCTCTCAAAGTTGACCCTAATGCTAAACCTGTAATCATGCCAGACAGACGCATGCCATTATCCATGAAACCTAAGCTAAAGTCAGAATTAGAAAGACTTGTCCTGGTTGGGTGTAATTGAACCTGTAGATAAGCCAACCCCTTAGGTGAGTCAAGTTGTTGTGAGTCCTAAAATGGATGGGAAAGTCAGGATCTGTAAAGACCCAAGAGAGCTGAATAAGGTTCTTCAGAGAGAGCACTACATACTTCCCATCCTTAAAGACAACCTTCATGAATCTGGGCCAGTCTAGGGTATTTTCAAAAGTTGACTTGGCGTCTGGCTTTTAGCATGTGAGGCTTGATACTCCCTCTAGCTTTCTAACCATGTTCCAAAAATGTCATGGTAGATTCAGGTGGCTGCGTCTACCTTTTGGGTTGAATGTCTCCAGAAATCTGTCAAAAGCGATTACTTCAGGCACTAGCAAGTTTGAAAGGAATTGTCTGCATTACTGATGGCATCACAATACATGGGGCTAACATAAATGATGGCTATGCAAACCTAAAAAGTTTTCTTAAATGTTGTGGAAGGAACGATATCCAACTCAACAAGGAAAAGATGGCTTTGCAGAGTGACACTTTAACATTCATGGGGCATAACCAAGGAGGGCCTTCAACCTGATCCTGAAAAAGTAAAAGCAATTAAGAACTTTCCGACCCCAGATTCCAAAACTATCCTCAGATCATTTCTAGGAATGGTCATTTATGTGTCTAGATTCCTTCCTAATGTGGGGCTGGTCTGCAGCACAAGAGCAGACTTTCCAGAAAGTAAAAGGCATGAGAGTTGGTGAATCCCTACAAGTATTTTATGACCCTAACAAAGAGTTAACGCTGGAGAACGATGCCAGTGAGTATGGACTTGGCTCAGTTCTTCCACAGGAAAAAAAAAACCTGTAGCTTTTGCAAGTAGGTCCTTGAGTGAGAGAGAAAAACTATGCTCAAATAGAAAAAGAAATCTTGGCGATTGTCTACACTCTTGAGAAATTTCACCACTACACATACGGTCGTTTTGTTAACGTTATTACGGATCACAAATTCCTGATCAACATCAGAGGCAAGCTCCTATCTCGTGGTCACAAGCGGTTACAAGCAATCCTAATGAAAACTCAAGAGTACCACCATAAATTGAGCCACAAATCAGGCAAAGACATCCCTATGGCTGATGCTTTATCTAGAGCCCCTGTAGGTGAGCCCCAGGAAATCATGTTGCCAGTTTATAATTCAAATGACGCTCCCTTCAGACCTGGCAGTCTGTGGGAAGTTAGAGGCCACCGAGAAGGATGAAATACTAAGCCAACTAAAGGTAGTTGTTTTGAAGGCTTGGCCAGCTAACAAAAGTGAAGTTCCTGTGAGTGTGTTGCATATTTCAGCTACAGAGATGAGATTACTGTTCAAGATAGAGTGTTGGTACGGTTATAGTTACCAGCTCTGAGAGGTAAAGTGAAGCTCACACTACATGTGGACCATTTAGGAGTAAACTCCTGTTTCAGACGTGCTAGGAAGTTCATTTTCTGGCCCGGCATGTCCTCTGAGATTACGCAGTACATAGAATCGTGTGACGTTTGTGTATCTTCAGCCAGCAGACAGGGCCCCAGAACCACTCACTGTACATGCATGACGTCCCGAACAGTCCATGGTAGGGACAGACATATTCAAAATCAAACATCGAGACAACCTAGTTTCTGTAGACGATTTTAGTCAGTTCACTGAGGTAGACTCCCTACCTGTGTCTGACTCTGAAACTGTTATTCATAAACTTAAAAGTAATTTTGCTCGCATGATAAGTGTTAATGGACCGCAGTTCACATCTGAACAATTTCAGCAGTTCAGCGGAGCTTGGAACATCTCCCATGAAACGTCATACCCAGACAACAGAAAGGCTAATGGAGCTGCTGAAGCAGATGTGAGGACTGTGAAGGGAATGATGAAGCGATCCTTGAAATGTATGGAAGACATGTAGCACCTGGGACTCCTGAACACTCCATAAGAAGGATTAAATACCAGTCCTACACAACGACTAATGGGAGGAAGAATGAAGACGCTGCCGCCCGCAAATAACGCCTCATTGAAGCCTAAACAATGTTTGACAGAGGGAGAGAGACAGCTGATGAAGAACAAGAAAAGTGCTGTGGCAGAGAGACACCAGCAGGACCGTACATCGCAGAGGCGGTTAGGATGCAGCCCATTGACAACAAGACGCAAGAGTGGAAAGAGGTAAGTCACTAAGAAGCTCAAAAGCAGAACTTCATTTGTTGCTCGTTGATCTTAGTCATGCGAGGGTGTGTCTGTTGTCAGCTCCTGACAGCGAAATTAGGGATCCTAATTTTCAAATTCAAAGTCGAAGTCGAGACAGAAAGAGGAAGAAAGTACAAACGGAATCGGTAGTTTATACGACCTACAAAAGCCAAATTAGAAGTGGTGATCAGAAGTAATGAAGACGTTAATCCTACCTCAGGCAATGAACCTCGAAGTCTGGAACCTGAAGTCCATGGAGACTTGGAGAGGGAGCCGAACAGGTCTGACCAAAGTGCAACTCTCAAAGCAGAACGCTTTCCAGCATCAGAAACATACACCACTAAATCTGGATGTGTGTTAACTGCCCCAAGGAGACTAGACTTGTAGCTTGACTGCATCACTGGAACTTGTCTATTCATAGTAACTCCAGATTCATAGTAACTCTAGGATCTGATCTAAAAGCTCTAACCATGCAAGCCCTGTGAACTATGTGCTTCAGAGTCCTGTATTAATAGTTTTCACTTTTCGCAAAAAAAAGACCTAAGTTAATTAAAGGATATGGTTCTTATTTTCTTAATAAATAAGCCATCAATCATTGCTAATGTAATTAAGTGTAGAACAGTTTTCTCATATTACTGTAGTTTTTTTTTTTTTCTTTCCTTTATAGTGTGTTCTATATTTTGAGGGGAAGAATGTTACGTGATTTGTTTACACAGAAGTGCACTGCGCATCCACGTGTGCTTTTGTTTTGTAAGCTGGAGCGACATGGCGGCTCAATAAACAAGGTTCCTCTTTACCACCTTTACCACCTAATTATTCCCATTGTCTGACATGCTCGAAACGAAACATCTTCGTCCTCAGTGTCCTGGGGTCGTGGTGGTCTGTGAGGGTTCTGGCTGCGGTTGAGATGACTCGTATGCTTTAAATAACCCAAAGTTTTTCAAACACTTTCTAGGGCAGTTTATTATCATAACAGCAGTTTCCATTTCTTCTTAGTCCATACTTGATAGTTAGTACTACAGTTAAACTTTTGATACTGTCTGTTTCGAAGCTTTGGCTTCACGATGTTCATACGACTAAAGATACGCTCTACATCAACGTTGGAGTAAGGCAGTCAGTATAGTCAAAGCCAACTCAGAAAGGTTACTGAAGGGATTTTCTCCTGTTACATCCCTGGACAAGGCTATCTCAGCCCAGAGTGCTAGGGTGCCAGTGTTCTGTTTCTGCAATATGTAATGAAGCTTCCGCCACTGGAACTCAATGCGTGTGAGAATTTCTTCATTGTAAGTAAACATCTTTGCTAGTCCCAGTATTCCAGTCTTTATGTTTTACAGGTGTTCACTTGCACTCACTGATGACATTGTAACATTTAAACATTGTCTGGCAAACATAACGAAGCTGTTTCACCAACTCCACTACAAACTGTCTACATCTTCCTCGAATACCCTTTTCATCAGGAAACTTGCATTGTGCCATCTTGTGCCCCAAGCACGGATGTGGGTCTAGGTAGTTCTCTACTGAATCTCCTTCCTTTAATTTTCTGCCTGGGATGAGGACCTAACAACTTTTGGAATCAATCAATTGAATAAGGTCTCTTAGTAGTTTGGTTGGATCCTGTACATCCGCTTCAAATTTCTCATTTACACGCAGAACTTCTCCAAAAATATGTTTCAGGAATATCAGGAAGGCATAGTTTCTCCTGTCACAAAACATGTTAATGAGGATCTGAGCTGTGCAACACCTTTCATCATTTCTTGCCATTTCAGAATGAGTCTTAAATTCATCCCACTGCTGCAGTATTCTGCCAATTGCTGATTCAAATGACAGCCATCGAGTCTGGCTTAGCAAATGGTAGAATGGGAGAACCAATTATAGGTCTCTCTGATCATAAAAATCTAAGTTCCTAGGGAGACACTCTGCTTCAGCATGAGACACTGGTAGCTGTGTAGAATGACACACACTGGATCAGGATCAGATGAGGAAAATCTCATTTAAGTTTAGCATCCACTTTACTGTTGATACGTCATCAAAGAAGCATTATCAGTGCCAATTGCAACATGGTTTTGTAATTCCGACCCATTATTTTTCAAGTACTTCTTGATGGCATCACATATCTTAGCATTACAGTCAGTCAGCTCAACAAGGTCCAAGAAAGTCACCACAATCTTCTTACTTTCAGAATAGAACTGAATAGCTATAATCCATAGTGTCGTTACCGTAATGTCATTACTCTCGTCAGTTAAGAGGCTTAACTTGATTGTCTACATCACTTTTCAAGTCACTGTCAAAATGCAGTGTAATCACATTGCACACAACTGCACTACACTTCGACCTAACTAACTTGAAATTCTTGCATTCTTTACTGTTTGCAAATCGTGCTTTGCGTGGCTCACTGAGATGATCAACAACACGTAATCAACAATGTTCAGCAAAGATTAGTGATAAATTTCCTTCAGGCCCCCGTGCGTCATCATTCACTTTTTCAAATGGAATTTTGGGTTGTCTGTGGGTACTGAATGGCTCTTCAGCTTTCTTGTGTTGAGTTGTTTTGTTGTGTCTTTCAGTGTCATTAAATTTAGCAGACAAAGGACAATGGCAGTACTTGCAAAGACTGTGTCATCCCCCTCAACTTTTCGTAACAACTTTTCATATTTAGTCTTTCAACCACTCTGCTCTAAGATGTTGAGTATATATCTTACTGATTGTTAAGTTCGTTAAATGTAATGGCCTGCACACACACACGCACACACAACCAGCAATGTTACTGTCCTTCATGGGTCACGGATAGTTCTGTCACCATTGAGAGTTCGGCTGAACCTGAACTGAACAGGGGACTTGAGAAGGTGGAGTCAGGGGAATAAATCCGAACTGAACCTGTGCAAAAAAAATTTCGAACATGTTCATTTCGATGAAAATGAATTACGTACAATATTTGCATTGTTTTCCTTGTTGCTTTGATAGGGTTTGCTTATATTTCCTAAATTACATTATCATATCTTAATGTATGAATCTCCTCATTTATTGAAATAACTGTTTCGCGCTAAATACAAAAAAAGGCGCCGAAAAAACGCGCTAAGGCGCTAAATACGAAATCTAGGCGCTAGATCTCTATAAAAAGCGCTGGATCTAGCGACAAAAGTGTAAAGTTGGCAACACTGGGGCCATCGAGAGTAAGTGGTATGGACAGCAATAAACCCACTCATGGCTGTTGCACTTGTCATGCATGCAGTTTTTTTTTATTTCTCTTCTGCATATTTTTCTATGAAAATAAAGTTAAGACGGTAATGATAATTATCAACCTTATGTATTTTCCTTTATAATTTGGGTCCCTCTAAATATCAGCTGACTCCAGCTGTTCCGAGTAAACAGATCATTCTCATCTCTTTTTAATAACTTAACAAGAAGACTTTTATATAGTCAATTACTTTTAACTACCTATCATCTTATCATGTTTTAATTCTTCTTTGTACAACGCTATGAATTGCAAGAACTTCATAATGAATTACGTAGAAAAACACAACCTTCAAAACGCAATTCGTGGTTCAAGTGTTGCCGCCATGTGAGCATTGTGGGAAATTCCTTCGTTTGTTTTGGTTACGGAGTTTGACAAGCGAGAAGCTCAAAAGTGTTGATCCGTTGCGAGGGAGGAATTGTCACCTTTGTGTGATAATATTGCATTGATAACAGTATGATTGATTGAAAAATGATAGTCCTGTAAGAGGTAAGTTGTATTTTTGCAAATATATGCAGAAATTTGTAAAAAACACTATATAAAATGATATATCTGTAACAACATGAATAAATTATGTGAAATATAATCAATCTGCTTATGACTTTCTCAACATGTCTTTGAGATTCGTCAGTTATTCCATACTCAAAATGGCGTAGGTCTCCTTATTTATCTCTCTATGTAGGTTATTCCTGATTCTGTTTGTTTCGTCAGCTCTGTTTGTGGACTTAGTGGAATTACACTTGTACTTCATTAACAATGAGTGTAGTTGGTACTTTCAGTTATCAACAATGAGTTGCAGACATATTTTTGAAGTGACAAGAAAATACTTGTCGTAAATAAGCTCAGAGACTTCCGGTATGTAGTATCTTATTTTGGTAAATCATCGGGTTACCCATACATCGAAGGGTTATGAATATGGGGAATAATGTGGCGTTAACTGATGTAACCGCATGAAACATTTGAAAAACGATAAAAATCACACTTCATGAGCAGTCAAGATTATTCATAATATTTAGCGTTGCTGTTGAAATATATCAGTCACACCCTTGATTTTTTTATCGTCCTAACTTTGGACGAATGTCAAGAAACACACTGAGTGGCCAGTTGTGTCAGTGCTCAATCCCCTCACAAGTTGCCATTCCATGATCCTCTGCAGTAAATGAATTTAATATTAGTTTGTTTCTACCATATTTTGACACTGTTACTAAGTGAGGTTACATTATGAGTGAATAGACACCTTTAGCAATGCTTCATCATTAGGAATACAGGCTTGTCAAAAAAAGTTTCACTCCAAATGAGTCTAAATTTTCTTGTTGCTGGAAGTAATGTAGCTTTGGTCTGCAGGAGCCTCCAGGAAAAGGTCCTGGGTAACATTTAAACTTTCTTTGGAAAAGGTCTTTGGATAAATGTAATTAAACAAGTGAATGGCTATAAAGGGGAAGTCAGGTGAGGTTCTCACTGACTGTCAATTTCTTACAAGAATTTTACCTACTTGTACATTAGATAATCCCACAATTTCTCTGATGTACAAAAGTCTCCCTGCTTTGTCTTAGTATCAGAAGAAAGTATAATGCTCCAAATTGCACTCCTCAGCTCTTATTATATTCTATAAAACCCTACACTTTCATTACAGAACAGATTGCTCAATAACCAAAGCTAGTATTTATATGTAGCGAAACTGGTAAATTTCTCTTAGTTTATTTAAGGATCAGCTGAATACTTAGATTGATACTAACAGACTCTAACACCTAGTATTTAACCCTTTCAGTCTTGAAAGTCCTGCATTGGCTGAAAAAGAGAGCAAATGATATTGGGTGAGAGAGTGCTAGCAAACTTCTATGAGAATAAGATGTTTTGTAAGAAGGTTAATAGTGTGAAGAAAACAAATGTGAGCATCAGTGAAGGTGGCAGATGTGGAAGTAGTAGCAGGCAGAGATGAGGTGAAGAGATGGAGTGAGTATTTCAAGGGACTGTTGAATATGGTTCATGATAAGGTGGTACATATGAGTTTACTGGGTGTGGAGGTATGCTGAATGAGTCATGGCAATTGGTTTGGTGAAAGAGAAGAGGTGAAGAAAGCCTTGCACAAGGGGAAGTGTAACAAAGTGGCTGTAGTTGATGGGGTAGCTGTCAGATTTCTAGAGAAAGTGGGTGACTGTGTTGACTGGTTTGTCAAGATTTTCACATATTTTATGGCTCATGGTGAGATGCCTGAGGATTAGCAGGATGCCTGTTGTTGCATAGAGCCAAGGGGTACAAAAGAGAATATTCAAATTACAGAAGTAAAATTTTCTTTCATGTACTTGGTAAGTTTTGATAGAGAGTAATGATTGAGAGGGTGGTAGCAGAATGTCAGTTTGGGGAGAAACAACCTGATTTTGGTAGAGTTAGAGGATGTGTGCATCAGGTGTTTACTTTGAAGAATTTATGTGAGAAATGTTTAAAGAAAGAGAGGGATTTGTATTTGGCATATATGAGGCATTTGATAAGCGAGATAGGGATGCTTTATTGAAGGTGTTGCAAATATATAGTTTAGGAGTAAAGCTACTTGAAGCAGTGGGGAGTATGCTTGCCAGTAAAAAAAAGAGAAAAGCATGCTTCCAAGTGAAGGTAGTTCTGCATCAGGGATTAGTTATGTCACCATGGTTGTTTAATCTGTCTAAAGATGGAGTGGTGAGAGGTGAATGTGAGAGTCTTGGATGTCAGAGCAGATAAGGAGTCTTTTGTTGTATGTGTCTGTGTGCGTGTGTATATAT
>JAUUDZ010382276.1:0-15607 GCA_032361705.1 Panulirus versicolor | reverse complement strand
TGGTTGTCTCTATTGTGGCTGGAGCAGGAGCTCCTTGCCTCTATTGTGGATGGAGCAGGAGCTACTTGATGAGAGACTTCCTGTAAGCATGGATAGCTGTGTAGCCTGAATCTTGTGACCCAAGATGCGGCTAGGCTATCGGCGAAGTTGGTCAGAACTTTAGTTGGATCAGAGACATGTATAATGCGTTCTAGGATAAACTCTCGTGTTGTGGTCTATCACGGGCGGAGATGTCTTTGCTGCTTCACTCTGGGTAGGAGGGAGTTCGCGGGAAAGCCGGGGAACTGCTCAACTCTGCAACTGTCCACCCATGGTTGGGAGGGCTCCTGCATGGGCTGGATGGTATGTTGTGGTGCCGGCTGCAGGTGACCAAATCGTTGGCATCGATAGTATTTCAGAGACTCTGGAACGTATGGCCGCAAATCTTATTTGCGCAGAGTCTTGAAGCTGATGTTGCTCGGTGACGGTTTGTAGTACGTAATTAGGACATTCCGTGTGGTGACTGTCTTGTTTGGCGCTGAGGATCATCTTTCCGCATTAAGAACCTTGGAATTTTTCTAGAAAGGTAACAGAGGACACTCCTGCCGATACCCGAGGACTACAGATCTGGTATCTTTAATGATGGCTCCAGTTTGGTACAGGTTACTGTGGTGGAGGTCCAGAGCTATTGCAGATTACGAATCCTAAGAATAGATGACATCCCTCCTTTGAGGTTGGGTTATACAGTAAAATTGGTCTGAAAATCTCTCTCGATCCTAGCTATGGCAGCGTAGATATTCTGCGTCGTATTCAATGTCCTGAACTTTGTTAGAAGTACTGGTGGTGTTGGCCTGAGCTTTCGAAGCCTCCTGTTTGTTATTCTCAGAGATACGGCGGCGTTTTTTTCTTGACCTTCGTCCAGAATCCATCTTTTTAGTCGTCGACGGAAACGTCAGTGGCGGTTGGTTCCTCCTCTGTATGATGATGATTTAGAATTTGTAGTGCGTCGGGAAGGGGAAAAGTCTCACCCCTGTGCAGTCTCGTATGGTTTACTAAAGCATTCTTCTCATAGAAGCCTTTTTCGCGCTGTGGACACGTATGACTTCTCTCATGTATGAATTCTAAGGTATTTCATTAAATTTTCTATCAGTGAAAGTTTTCACATTCTGGCTTCTCACCAGTGTGTACTATAATGTGCTTTTTAAGATCGTACTGTTTCATAAAGCTTCTCTCGCACTCTAGACATTTAAAGGGTTTCTCATCTCCGTGTAGGAAAGGATTCGACTGTTAAGCCGGAGAGAAGTACTGGAGCTGGAGAGGAAAGAACTAATCATTGACAGTAAGAGAAGACACAAGTCTATATTTTCCCATGTTCCTTGTTCTTGTTTGGCCTTATTTCTCATTAGTTCGCCGTGTTCTGCTTTTTTGCAACTGCCATTTTTGCCACTGGTTCGTCCCAACGTATTGTATTTACGTTGGCAGCGGTAGCATCGCAGGGGCTCTGGTACGTAGGGCCGTACCTCGTACTACCCCAAATCTTGATCTTTGGAGGCTGGCGATGGTCCGCAGTGCGTTATCACTTGTTTTGTGGTGGTCTTCTTGTCTGCAGGCGGTCCCCACTGTCACCCTTATGCCGGTATACACGTAGGTCGCAGTTGGGAAAGAGTGAGCCCCCTATGATAAAATAATGGGACCCATCTTGGTGGTTTTATGAAGATCTCCCTTAACAGCCTTAACCAACCCGCAAACCGTGGGTACTCCTGCATGACCATAGAATCCCATGGCAACTCTGTAGGCTGCAGCTGACCCTTTGTACGCGCATGAACCAACTCTTAATTGAGGTGTACGTCACTCCGGGCGCTTCTGGCCAAATACAGACCCTACTCCCACCGTGGAATCCAGTAGGTCCCTAGACGACAGCTTGAGGTAAAGAAATGCAAGCGAGAGAGAAAGCGAGAGCCCACAGGCTCACGCAACCAGCAATAGCATTGTTGCTCACCAACGTGAGACGAAGGGTATTCGATTACATAAAGAGGTGATCATAGCCTAGCAGTAGTGCTCCCGCCTCCTACGCAAGGGACCCGGGTTCGATCCTGGCTATTGGAGGTTAGTATGATATATATATATATATATATATATACATGTATTATTTTATGCATAATCATAAATTACTATATTAGTGATCAAAGTTAGAAAGTACTCTCAATTTCTTTTAGCCATTTCTGCTGAGAGTCTTCAGCTTCGCAAATCATTAGGTATTGTAGGATCTAGTGTGTGGTGCGGTATTTGAGCGAAGGGCACTTGGCAAAGTTGTAACGTTCGCCAGGCAGCTGGGACGGGACTTTGACTGGGGCAGAGGTAACGCTACCCCCCTCCCGTGAAAGAATATTTCTTTACAATAACGTAAGGACGGATTATCTACGTTTATTACATCTCTTACAGCGAGTCCGGTACGACTCTACGAGTAAAATAAACATGGAAGAAACCCCGCATCGTCACCGGTCGGCCATCGATAAGGTTTCGAGCTTCCTGGAGGAGACTGAAGCCGCCTTGGGCCTTACACCAACTCCCACAACGAAGCCACAACAGCGGACACCCTCACTTTCCCGCCAGGCTGGTCTTTCTCCAACTCAACCCGACCACACCACATTGGTGAGGGTGTGTCGGGCCATGTCTAAGGCTACGGGCTACAGTGGCAACGCCAAGGCTGTAGTGCCCCGCTGTCCCCCCAAATGTGTCGGTGAGCTCGCTAAAGCTGCCTTCAGATCATGGAAGAGATCTGTCACCACATGGGCACAGCTTAACAGATGGTCGGACACCGATGCTGTGCACTACGTACGCATGCTGTGCTCTGAGGACCTGCTGTGTGTGGAGGACCGCCATTTTTGCCGCTGCTCCGGCCCAACGTATAGACCCCTCACGACTGATTATCACTTCATCCCCGCATATATGGGCAGCTGCAACGGCTTTTCTTATTTGCTTTTTCGTGCATTATATTCGTATTTTGCCAACTTGGTAGGTGAATCCGGGAAAGTGTCGTTCCCTCAGCATGGAGATCGATGGCAAGCGAAACACTTGGTACATTAACAAAAACATGACGTTCCAAGTCTTGGGAAGCGCTATCGGCTCCATGGACGCTGAGGACGAATACAAGTACCTTTTGTGTTCTCGTTGGGGCAGGAGGCAGGCGGAAGTCCTATGGTGCCCTGCTAGAAGAGGGGCTATCTAAAATCACCAGAGCCCCTCAAAACCTCATCAGGGGGCTGCGATCCTCGTTAAAGGTTAAAGTGGCATTCGCCGTTGGCTCCATTTGACGCGCTCTGCGCATACTTCCACTCGGATGTTTGGGATGGTGGGCTTCAGATACCCGATACGGCTGAATAAACAAGCCAGGTGCGAGAAGTTGCTTGCCTCGCCTGACCTTGTGATTCAGACAGCGGTCCGGGAACCTGCAGTTGTGAGGAAAGTGCATTTGGTCGTGCCCCACGCGTGTTGGTGGCCGGCAGGCAGGCAACAAAAGTGAAATCCATCACGCATGGGGGTCATACTAGATTAGTACCTGTGATGGGAAGGGTGTCGCTGCATCTGCGGCCGCACGTCAGGTTAGCAGATGGATCACCATTGAGACCAGACTCCTCACGGGTGGAGATTACGTCAAGGCCATCAAAGTGAGGGCACACGCTTACCCTACCCCCGGCAGGGCTGCTAGAGGCCGATCGGAAGACCCGGCCTCTGTGACACCTATCAAAAGGCCGGTACGCTTGGCTATATCGTCCAGGAATGCCCACGTACTCACGGGGGTAGTGAAACGGCACAGTAATATCGGTGCCTTTTTGGCCGGCAGGATCTGGTCAACCCCCAAGGGTACCAATTCCCGATGGTGGTTTGACGTGGCGGGAGAGTGGACGCCTTAGCAGGGCACCCCTGCTACTCCTGTCCGTTAGGCAGCACAGGAAGGTATTCGGTGTTGTGCGGAGGGGGTGACTGTGTAAGGTATGGTATTCGAATCGCTATTCCTGAGCGACTGACACTAACGGATTCACCCGAAGGCCACCCCTCGCGACAGTCTCGTCTATGGTCTTCTGCAGACCAGCCGCCGTCTTTGCCACCAGAACCAGGTCATCAGCGAACGCAAACACTAACACCTTCTGGTCACCAAATCCAACCCCCACCCCCGATTCCTTAACACTTGCAATCCCTTAGTCGATTACAATGTTTAAAAGTGGGCGACAGGGGGTCGCCTTGTTTGACCACACGAGTCATTTTAATTTTCAGACATTTCGCCGCTGCCTTCAATTCGAAGGCTCGGTCATAAGTCGAAATTATGTACCCTGACTTGAGCTGGAATCCCCTTCCGCTGTATGGCCTCCTCGATATTGCTGTGATTAACACTCTAATGCCTTTGCTATGTCGAGGAATGCCAGGTGCACAGCTTGGGACTGTGACCGCGCACGACTGATTATCTGGTCCAAAATCGCGAGGTTCTCGAGGCATCCGTCCACAGGGCTGAATGCCTTCTGAGCTCCATCGATTTGGACGAGGCTCGAAATACAGCTATAAGGATTTTGTGTAGCAGCCTGACGACGGGACACGAGATGGTAATCGGTCTGTAGTCCTTAGGCTCTGCTGTATTTGATACTTTGATTATCAGTACGATTTTCTTCGCCTTGAGTGGTTCAGACAGTGTAAAGGTGACTATCCACAGATTAAACATCTTGCAGAGCACCCGCGGAGGAATGGACTTCAGCAGTCGTTTGCATTTCGTCGGGACCGGGGGCTGATGTTTTGGTGTCTTTAAGGTGATGAGTTACCTTGCCCACTGTTAGAACCTCTGCTAGTGGTTCGCATATTAAGTCACAATCGGTTATTGCACGTCTGTCGGGTTTGAATGCTCTCAAGAAGAGGGTTCCCCAAAAGTGGTAGAGGGTTTCCAGCTCTGACGGAGTTGGCGGGACCTCCCACTCGCCCTTGCTGACCTGTCCAGCGGCCAGCAACATTCTCTTTCGATAAAGCCGCTGTGTTTTCTTGTATTGCTCCCTGCGCAGACTGTTGCTGCGCACAAGAGCTCCGTCTTTCCGGCGATCAATGCCCGTGCCCGCTTGTTCTTCTCCTCCCTCACCACGATTTTGGTGGTATGAGGATGAGCTACAGGAACTTACCAACTTTTTGGCGTGTTCTGTGACTACCCTGATGGCGGAGAGGCTGTCCCTTGGCGCAAATGTTCGAGGGCAACATTACATGCTTCTTCGCCCCACTCAGGGTTTGCGGGGCCAGACTCGCGTGTCGAGGTAGGTTACAGTCTCCGCGACAAGAGAGGCAACGGATTGGGAATCCCACGGAGCATCGGGGACAGATAAAACTGTGGGATACTCAACACCACCAACAGGAGCGATAGGCTCTCCCCTATCGAAGGAAGCCCCCTCCCCCTTCGGTACTTGTGGAGCCTTCCCCACTGGAGTTGGCACGCACACGCCTTTCCTCGCTTGGTGCTTCCTCCAGGGTGCCACTCCACGTGTTGCCTTTAGTGGTCACAGGACCACCACTAACGGAACAGCGATTGCTCGATAAGGTGTGTGACTGTCCGAGTCCCTTGACACCAACATTGTTCAACTCAGTCCTGGTCCAACTCCACATATTCTATCATTTCCAATTATTAGTACCAGTGCTGAAGCTAACTACTGTGTGCAAGCAATTGAAAGGTAAGATATTTAAAAGTGTAGACAGTGAAAGAAGAGGCTGTTAGTCAGAGGTGTGTAGATCAACATGATCTAGCAAATGTGGAAGTAAGATGAGACCTGGACAGTACGAAAGGTACTGGGTGCCTTACCTTACCCAACTGGACTTTTACTCCAGTCTAACTCCCCAGTGCTGCACACTATACAGTACGGCCTGACTGACAGGAGTAGCAGGCTTACCCTGCCAAGGCGTCTACTCCCCCGTCACGTCAAACCGCCATCGGGAACTGGTACCCGCCATGAAAGATTCGGAGGGACGAACCAACCGTCACCCACGAGCGTACAAGGGCGGCCCACCCAAACCAGGCCAAGGGCCGACACCATATGTTGAGGGGCAGGCGACTGGACCACATCCTGTGAAGGGTATTGGTCCAGGTTAGGGCTTTCACAGAGCACAGTTCAAGGTCCCGGTAGGAAAGCCTCAACCCTCTGAGAGCACTCACGCACTGACAAAATGCGCCTCGTATGGCAGATGTCATCCTCATGGTGTCTTTGCCGGTTAAGTCCCATACGCCCTGAAAGACTCTTCAGCTGCCGTAATAGCTACACTTGTGGTGGTTTCCAGCTGAGAGTGCGAAACAAGCTCCGGAGACTTGCTCGTCTATAAGACAAGTCTCCAAGCCTGTGGAAGCCACAGTGTCCGGCTTCCGGAAGGACCCTGCGATAGGAATACGAGGCTCGCAGATCACCTCGTAACCCTTTTTCCTGAACCGGCCGGCTTAAAAAGGCGTTGATGTTATGATCTTTCACCCTGCCCCCATTGGTATGTTGGTATACCTGGGCGATATGCCTAATCGTACCGGGCTTGTGACGAGTGTCACAGATGCCGGAGATATTGGGTCAGCCTCTTTTTGCCCTGACGGGGATGGGGAGTGATCCCTACCTCACTGATGGCCTTAACATAGTCACTGCTCGTGAAGTCGGGTCCCACTGGCGACCCATCTACTGACCTGTGGTGCAGCAGCAGATGGGGGCGAGACCCGACCCATCGCAGGCACTGATTAAGTTAGCCCTCCTTGTGTGAGATCGTTCTATTTCATTGCTTGCCTGTCGACCAACAATGCATGCGGGGCCCGATCAACTCTGCAACTTCCTCATTATTGCATGTTCCCGGACCGCCGTCTGAATTGCTGGATCAAACGAGGTGAGCAACTTATCGAATCTGGCTTGCTTATACAGCCGGATGGTAGAGAAAAAAATCAGGGATTCCCAGACCACCATCACCTGCCGCTGGCTGGAATTAACCGCATGGGGCAGACGTAGCCAATAGCGAGCCGCCACTTATGCCTGACTGTCCATGCGCGTGAGCTGCGTCTTCTAAACCTCCCCAGCACCAGGCGATGCATTAGTTTGGGTACGAGGTAGTCCACGAGGATTGTAATCCTCTAATGTTTTAGGGGAGTCCTGTTGATGTTGGCCAGACCCTCTTCTAGTAGGGCACCGTAGAGTTTACGCAGACCCCCTACCCCGACGAGAACACCAATATACTTATAATCGTCCTCAGCGTCCATGGAGTCGATAGCGCTACCCAAGACTTTGAACGTTCTTTTTTGTTGAACCAACTTTAGCACTCACCCTCGATCTCCATGCTGAGGGGCCGACATTTTCCCGGATTCACCTGTAGGCCGCCCCCGCTGGAGTCTCTGCCATGCTGTCTATTGCTTTCTGCAGACTACCCGCCGTCTTCGCCACCAGTACCAGATCATCAACGAAAGCAAGCACTGGGTACCTTACGGTCGCCAAATCTGATCCCCACACCCGATTCCTTAACCCTTGCGATCCCTTCATCGATCACAAGGTTATAAAAAAAAATGGGTGGCAGGGAATCTCCTTGTTTGACCCCACGATTCATTCCTATTTTTTGACATCTTGCCACTGCCTTCGATATGAATGAAAGCTTGGTTGTACGTAGACATATATTCCTTGACGGGGGCAGGAATGCCCTTCCGCGACATGGCCCGCTCGATAGTGCTATGATGAACACTATCGAATGCTTTGGCCATGTCAAGGAATGCCAGGTGGACAGCGTAGGCTGTTGCCCGCGCATGACCAATGATCGCGTCCAGGATCGTAAGGTTCGCAAGGCATCCGTCTACGGGGACGAATGCATTTTGAGCTCCATCAGTCGATACGAAGCTAAAGATGCAGCTGCTAAGGATCTTGTGTAGCACATTAGATAATGGGCTCGTAGTCCTTTGGTTGTTAGATTTGATACCTTGGGTATCAGTATCGTCCAGTACGTTTTAGTGATTCGGGCAGATTGAACATCTTGCAGAGCACCCACGGAGGAGCCCCGTCTGTCCGGCGATCATTGCCCGCGCCTGCTTGTTCTGCTCCGCCCTCACGTCGATCTTGGTGGGCTGAGGGTGAGCCACAGGAACTTGGGAACTTTTTGGCATGTTTTGTGACTACCCTGATGGAGGAGAGGTTGTCCCCTTGGCACAAACGACCGAGGACAACATTTAATGCTTCCTCGCCCCTCGCAGGATTTGCTGGGCGATACAGGGCAGCAGACTCCATCACCTGACCGCGGTCCTCTGCTGTCTCAGGGAAGTAGCACCGTGTGGTACCAACCGGGACGTCTACCCTTATCACGCGTCTTCGTTCCGTGACACCCGATAAGTAGAAAGTCTTTTGTGAACTGCGTGCCAACCACCGTTGGCATGTTGGGTGTCAACGTGTACCAATGGGGAGCGACTGATGACTGCTCTTCCACTTGCCCACATTGTGGGAACAAGTTTGCCAGCTATCGGGTCCGTGGGGTCCATGAGCGGCGGGCACACGCAAATTTATTTCGCCACGAAATTGCGACGTGGCACATCCAAAGCAAGATGGACCGACGAGGAGATAGTTCCTCGCTAAGGCAGAGGCGACGATGGCAGCTGGTCCCTCTCTAGTAGCCGAGCAGCACCTGAACTAGCGGTTACAGGCTACTGTTCCATGCCGGTCAGTGGAGGCAATCAAGTGGCCTGCGAAGGAAAGAGACGTACAAGACCCGTGTTCAGTTCATCCTGAACGTAAATTCCCACCACGAAGATGTAGGTGGGGAGGTGGCGTGTAGTGTGTCGGACAGGAGACTTATCCCAATCGACAAAAGAGAACACGCGGAGCGGCACCCGTGATGAGGCACTACGTGACAAAAGGCGCGTGCGAGCTAACTCCGATGGGGGAGCTTTCGCTGATCTGGGAAAGGAGGCTGTCTTCAATATGGAAGAGCCTACCGCTCCTGGTTATGGTGCCGACCCAACGATTTTGCCCCCAACTTTCCGCTGGTTCCCCAACAACCAGTCCGTTGCCCCTCTTAAGGAGCCTTTGTGTTCTCGACACGCTATGGTCAGGCCCCACCAATCCTGTGTGGGGCGAGGATGTGTTAAATGCCGACCTCGTACATTTGCGCCAAGAGGACAGCCTTTCTGCCAGCACGATAGCCACAGAACACGCCAGGATATTTGTAAGTTCCTGTGGCTCGACCAATGACCGCCAAATTCGATGTGGGGGCGGAGCAGGACAACCAGCAAACGCGGGCAATGTTCGCAGTACTGAGGAGGTCCCTGTTTGCGGAAGCAGACTGCGGAGGGAACAGTACAAGACACTATAGCGGCTTTATCGAAAGAATAAGTCGCTGGTCGCTGGATAGGTACTCAAAGGTGAATGGAAAGTTCCGCCAACGTCAGTTGGGTGGAAAACCCTCTACCCATTTTGGGAAGCTCTCTTTTGCACACCACTTAAAGGCCACAAAAACATCAGCCACCAATCCTGACTGAATGCAGACCAGGCTCCTGAAGTATATTCCTCCGCGTGTTCTCAGCAAGAAGTTTAATTTGTGGATCGCCAACTCTGAAGTTGCCGGAGCCACTCAAAGCAAATAGGACAGTGCTGGTACCGAATCCCACCCAGCCCAAGGACTACAGGCCAATCACCATCTCGTGCGGCGTAGTTCGACTGCTCCATAAGATCTTAAACAGCCGCATCTCGAGCCTCGTCCAGATAGATGGAGCTCAAAAGGCATTCGTCCCTGTGGACGGATGCCTTGAGAACCTCACGATCTTGAATGCGATCGTTGGTCGTGCGCAAGCATAGTCACACGCTGTGCACTTGCCATTCCTCGATATGGTCAAAGAATTCAACAGTATTAATCATAACGCTATCGAGCGGACCATGTCGCGGAAGGGCATTCCTTCCCCCGTCAGGGCATACATCATGTAGACATATGACCAAGCCTTCACCTGTATTGAAGGCAGCAGCAGGACGTCGGGGGAAATCGGAATGACTCGTGGGGTCAAACAGGGCGATCCCCTATCCCCAGTTCTTTTTAACATTGTGATCGATGAAGGGATCAGAAGCCACTATGTCCGGCTTCCGGAAGGACACTGCTATAGGAATAAGAGGATTGCAGATCACCTCGTAACGTTTTTGCCTCAACCGTCCGGCTAAAAAGGCATTGATAGTATCGTGCTGGTAAACTCTCACCCCGTGGGTACATGGGCAAGCCTGCGCAATATGCCCAATCGTCCTTGGCTTTCGACATGTCACAGAGGCTGGAGTTGTCGGGCCGGCCTCTTTTATCCCTAGCGGGGTAGGTGCGTGTTCCCGACGTCATTTGACCAGCTTTAACATAGTCGCTGCCAGAGAGTCTGGTAACACTGGTAATCCATCTTCTGACCTGTGGTACAGCAACAGATGGAGTGAGACCCGACTCATCACAAGTACTAACTAGATTAGAGCGCCATGCGTGCAATCATTTGGTCTGATTACTTACCTGCCGAGCGGCAATGCATGCGGGGCCCGACCAACTCGGCAGCTTCCTCAAAACTGCAGGTTCCCGGACCGCCGCCTGCTCACTGGGTCAGACGAGATAAGAAATTTCTCGAAACGGGCTTGTTTAATTAGCCACACAGTCGAGACAATCTGGTATACCCAGGCCGGCGCCAACTACCGCTGAGTGCAGTAATGCGCAAGGCACGCCATGGGACAGGCTGAGCCAGCGGCGAGCCGTAACTCGAACCTGCCTATCCATACGCGCCAATTGCGTCTTCTATACCTCCTCCAGCACCAGCTGATGCATCAGCTTGGGTACGAGGTGATTCACGAGGATCGTAATCCTCTGATGAGGTTCTCTGTTGATGTTGGTAAGCCTCTCTTCTAGCAAGGCACCGTAGAATTTGTGCCTTCCCCCTTCCCAAACGAGAACAATGAGTAACTTATAGTCCTCAGCGTCTATGGAGCCGATAGCGCTGCCCAAGACTTGGAACTTCTTGTATTTTTTTGACGTACAAAGTTTTGTGTTTGCCACCGATCTCCATGCTGGAGGATCGACACTTTCCCGGGTTCACTTAAAGACCAGCCCCCAGCGAGTTTGTCTGCCATGATATTGATTTTTTGCAGACCGCCCGCCATATGCGCCACCAGAACCAGGTCATCAGCAAAGGTTAGTACTGGCACCATCTGGTCTCAGTCTCACCCCCCACACCTTCCTTAACCCTTGTGATCCCTTCATCGATCACAAGGTTAAAAAGAATTGGGGATAGGGGACCGCCCTGTTTGACCCCGTGTCGTTCTAATCTCCCCCGACATCTCATCGCTGCCTTCAGTATGTTTGAAGGCTTGGTCGTACGTCAACATATATACCCTGGCGGGGGCAGGAATGCCCTTACGCGATATGGCCCACTCGATAGTGCTATGATTAACACTATCAAATGTTTTGGCTATGTCGAGAAATGCCAGGTGCACAGCGTGGGACTGTGCCGCACACCACCAACAATCGCATTCAAGATGGTGAGGTTCTCGAGGCATCCGTCCACAAGTTGTCATACATACACAGGTGATGTCATTTACATTTGGGGATGACAAGGATAGGTCCATGGTGGAGATATTTCCTGTCTGATCATCTACACGAATTCCACTACCATCGTTCAGAAGAGCGAGATTAGAATTGATATGATTTAACATTTGTTTTCCACGAGAGGCTGCCCGTATGTTTCCCCATTGTTGATTACGAGCATCGAAATCTCAAAAGAAATCATTTTTTTGTGGGGTAATTGACCAAAAAGTGAGGTGAAATCATGAAGTGCACAGGAATCGGGACAGTAAACTGAACAATTGGGTAGGTATGTTATCAAATTTTACTCTGCATGCGACGGCCTCGAGAGTAGAATTTAGTCCTTCCTGTATGGGGTAAGATTTGGTGTACATCGGTGGCTACCCCATGATCTTCATATCTATATGGGTGATATTTAAAACAGCACAACCTACAACTATGCCGTTTACGTTGGGCTCTTGTAAACAAATAACTGATGTTCTAGATTAGAGGAAGAGATTTAGAAGGTAAACAGCCAGGACTCGACCCAGCGTACATTGGGTTGGTTGGGTTAGCTAGGACAGGGCTGGGGAGTGGAGGAGGCAAGGAAGGTGTTAAAATCGGACTTTTCTTCCTTGTTCAGGAATAGTCATAAGATAGCACGCATGCATTTTCCCTTGGAGGGTGAGGATGTCGGAGGAGTTTGTGGTTGGGATTGGAGAAGGTTGGGTGGTGGTAGTTAGTTTGGTAGTAACTGGTGCGTAGAGGTGAGGTTTGTATTTTGGGAGGAGATAGAGGATTTGCGGTACTGTCGCGCAAACTGTGCGGAGTTGATCCCTTTTTCGCGGGCTTTGCCCAGACACAACAATGTGTTGGCCTCTGTATTTAACGCAAGTTGGAGTCTGGGCCTTGCATTCGCTGTGTCCAACCTCAGCACAGTGACTGCAAGTCTGTTGTTCTGCAAGTCTGTTGTTGGTTTTTTCAGCTCTTCTTATCGTGACCGTACTGTAAGCATTTAAAACATTGCTGAATTTCTAGATATTGGTCTAATCTTAAGTACTTGGCGACCCCGAGATCATGGGAAACAAAATTTCACGGGATGGCAGGCGATCTGCCTCAACTGGGTTGGAACATTGGATTTTTATTGAACTTGACGTGTTTAGTTTGTATATATTGGTTACGTTGATGTCGCCAGTCTCCTGGTCAATAGCTTCAACAATCTCGGCTGGGTTAAGGGACATGATAGATGCATCGATGTTAGAAATTATGATGCATCTAGCTTGGAGCGGGCTTGCGGTCACTAATAATTTGTAAACGTCTTTTGGAGAGTTGATCGATCAATGGCTGAAGATAATTATCCTTGCTTAGGCAAATTCTAAGTTGTTTGTTAGTAGGGTTATGTACTACCATACTGGGACGAACCTCAGTTGTCCGATAGACAATCGTTAATCTGTGGTGGAAGAGGAAAGGGGTAGTATATTTTATTAAATTTGCTTCGTATGTCGGGAGGCGTGATGATGGAATCAGTTTACGAAATGAGGGACCACGACCCCTCTCCAGGGAAACCCCTGCACTATCACAGGGTAGCCTGGAGACTCGGGGGTGCAAAACAGTTGCGTTGCAAGACGAAAGAAGAGAATTGTATGTAAGAATAAAAGGCTCTTGACTCCGTTAAGCGAGAATAGTTCCGCACAAAGCCTCCGCTCCTCTGGAAATAAATTTCCAGAATGGAGTAGGGTAGCAAGGGTAGAATTTGTTGAAGCCACGCGATCGCAGAGGATGAGATGGATGGTAATGAATGAATGAAAATGGGTGCGTAATTGACTGAAGGCGACGTGGGGGTGGAGGATGCGGCGAGGGCAGTGAGGCCACAGCGTCAATCTCACTGGCTTGGAGTCTTGTCACTGAAGTCTTCCGTAGTTGTCTCCTGCGGGAAAGACCAACGCAGGAGGCGATACTAATATTGTTCTTTCGTTCGTTCTTCTGTCTTTCATTTTTTTGTCTTCCTAGATCTTGGCAGCCAGAATTCTTCGATCGTCGACCGCGTGGTCCATGTGGTCAGAGCGCGCAAATGAACTGGGCTGCGTAGTACCTGGAGAATCCAGTGTGTAATTCTTCGAGGTATCCCTCCTCACTGCAGCCATAGGAACGACGACGTGCAGCAGTTTCTTTTGAAAGATTTGCAAATTTCATCTTATTTCACTTTTGGGGGGGTCGAACAGAGCAGGTGGCTTTCAAATAAGTGTCTTTGTCAAGAGTATCGTCAGTCAGTCTGATTCTTTAAGGGTTCGTCTGGAATGGTGCAGCAATTCGAGATCTTTGCGTGGCAACTGTGATCATGACAGGTTTACTTCTCGATGCTGTAGCATAGGACACGTTGAGTTTGGGAGTCTCGTTCACCATCTTCCTATGCCTTAATTGCACAGATTTCATAAACTTGTACTGGGGACATTCTTGGTACATCACTTGCCGTCGATAAATTTTGATAACTCGAGGAGCGTTCACTTCGTCTGCAAGTAACTTCACAATGCCGTCCTCACTCGTGTCCATGATATCAAGACAGATTACTCCTCTGTATGAATTCATGGTCACCGGAATGGAAGCCACAATATCATACGAATGGAACTTTTTCAGCTCCAGTAGGTCCGCAACTTGATTTGACGGCTTAACTTGGATAAGGTCACCACCAGCCAGTTTCCTTACCATTTCCACTGCACCATCCTGGCTGGCCATTAGTCACTTTCTTGATGAGGAACGGGTTGAGGGAAGCTAGTCATTGAACCAGTCGCATGTATCATCACGAATTCGGCATTTTTGGACTTTGTCAAGCATAGGTCGGTCACCACCACTACCCTCTACGGGAATAGTGGTTGGCTTACAAGAGTCCACACCAGTGGGGGCTAGGCCCCAGATTCTTGTGTGGAGTACCACCCCAAACAGTACTTTCCTCACTTTTGCCTCCTCTCTCTCTCTCAAAAGAAAAAGATGAGGCAGACGATCACAAAAGTCCCAAAGTAGGTCTGGACGCACAAGGTCGGGTGGAGCTCTCCCGCGGTCACCTCCCAATTGGGCGCACAATTCTGTACCACCTCCAACCTTCGTAAGCTGTGGTACCAGTGGCCCAGCAACACTGTTAAACACTCGCTTGCCTTGCTGTAAACAGAGAAGTTAACACACTAGATAACACAAATAACATTTGGAGGAGGGAAGAGGGAAATGCTTCACTATGCCAAGCAACAAGAAAAAGGTAAATAATGGAAAACCTATTTTACTAGATCTTGGAAAAGGATTCATTTTCCCAGAAAATAATTGACATATATTTTCTTATCATAGATGACAGTAATAGTAAGTTCTGTATTATTAATGGATAACATGAATTTTTTTCTTGATTTTCTATGAGTCAACACCATGTAATGCATTTTTCAAAATCTCAAACCAGGTCATATCAGATATAGAGGTTATAAGCACACCACCACACAATATATTGAGCCATATACTATTTAAATCACATTTACATGATTTGGTTGCAATACTGCTATCCATAAGATCTTAGAAGAAATATCAACATAAATCTAGTTCATCCCAGCCATTTTGAATACCAGGAACATTTTCAACATCTCAACTAGCAACTTGTGGGTTTTATACTTACGGATTGGTGATTTACAGAAAATTGAGCAGTACTTTGCAGCTGCCATTGGCTTTACAAAAGGATTGGAAGAACCTGGCTAAATAAGGAGTACGAAAGGCTGGAGAAGTCCCTGTGTTGTCTTGTATCGTCCATTAAAACTTTTACAGCTTATCCTGTTCGTCCTTAACTTGCGGGCGACAAATACTCTCATCAACGCTAACTCTGGCAATATTTTCCAGTAGATTCGAGTGAAAACCTGAAAGAACATTTTGTATTTCCTATCAAGAATGTTCAGCAATGAGAATAATTCATATATCAAAGCATGAAAAATCATAACCACGATGGATATTCCATTGACTTAATATGTTTAGGTAATAGAAATGCATAATATATATATATATATATATATATATATATATATATATATATAAATATACAAAAGCAAACATATCATAAACGACAAACAAA
>JAUUDZ010382165.1:0-15609 GCA_032361705.1 Panulirus versicolor | reverse complement strand
TATCTCTCCCTTATATCTAGTAACTTAGATAGCTTTTGAGAATATAGTTCTCCCTTATCTCTAGTAACGTAGCTATTATCTGAAAATGTAGCTGTCACTTATCTCTAGTAATGTAGCCATAAATTGATAATATAATTCTCCCTTATCTCTAATAGCTTGGGTATCATCTGAGAACATAGCTCTACTTTATCTCTAGTAACTAAGCTATTATCTTCTGAGACTATAGCTCTCCCTTACATCTAGTAAGTTAACTATCATCTGAGAATATAGCTCTCCCTTATCTCTAGTAACTTAGCTATCATCTAAAAATATAGCTCTAGCTTATCTTTAGTAACCTAGCTCTCATCTGAGTATATAACCCTTCTTTATCTCTATTAACTTAGCTATCATCTGAAACTATAGCTCCTCCTTATCTCTAGTTACGTAGCTATCATCGGAGAATATAGCTCTCCCTTATCTCTAGTAACGAAGGCATCATCTGAGATTATATCTCTCCTTTATATTTAGTAACTTAGGCATCGTCTGAGAATATGACTCTTTCGTATCTCTAGTAACTAAGCTATCATATGACAATATAGCTCTCCCTTATCTCTATTAATTTAGTTTTCATCCGATGATATAGCTCTCCCTTATCTGTAGTAACTTAGCCATCACCTGAGAATATAGCTCACCCTTATCTCTAGTAACTTCACTATCATCTGAGAATATAACTTTCCCTTTTCTGTAGCAACTTAGCCATCATATGAAAATATAGCTCTCGCTTATATCTAGTAACTTAACTATTATCTGAGAATATAGCTCTCCCTTATCTCTAGTAACATAGCTATCATCTGAGAATATATCTCTCCCTTATCTCTCTTAACTTAGCTGACATCTGAGAATATATCTCTCAATCATCTCTAGTAACTCAGCTATCATCTGAGAATATAGATCTCCCTTATATCCTGTAAATTAGATATCAACTGAGAATACAGCTCTCCATTATCTCTAGTAACTTATTTATTATCTGAAATTATAGCTCTCCATTATCTCTAGACACTTAGTTATCTTCTGAGAATGTATCTCTCCCTCATCTATAGTAACTTAGGAATCATCTGAGAAAATAGATCTACCTTATCTCTAGTAAGTTAGATATCATCTGAGAATACACCTCTCCCTTATCTCTAGTAACTTAGTTGTCATTTAAGATTATAGCTCTCCCTTACTTCTAGTAACTTACCTATCATATGAGAATATAGCTCTCTTTTATCTTTTGTAACTTAGGTATCATATAAGAATGTAACTCTCCCTTATCTCTAGAATCTTAGCTATCATCTGAGAATATACCTCTCCCTTATCTTTGGTAACGTAACCATCATCTGACAATATAGCTCTCCCTTATCTTTAGTAACTTAGATATCGTGTAAGAATAAAGCTCTCCATTATCTCTATTAACTTAGTTTTCATCCGATAATATAACTCTCTCTTATCTCTAGTAACTTATTCATCATCTAAGAATATAGCTCTCCCTTATCTGTAGTAATTTAACCATCGTCTGAGAATATAGCTCTCACTTGTCTCTAGTAACTTACCCATCATATGAAAATATAGCTCTCCCTTAGCTCTTGTAACTTAGATATCATCTGAAAATATAGCTCTCCCTTATCTCTATTTACTTAGTTTTCATCCGATAATATAGCTCTCCCTTATCTCAAGTAACTTCACTATCATCTGAGAATATAACTCTCCCTTATCTGTAGTAACTTAACCATCATATGAAAATATAGCTCTCCCTTATCTCTAGTAACTTAACTATCATCTGAGAATATAAATGTCCCTTATCTCTAGTAACTCAGCCATCATCTAAGAATATAGGTGTCCCTTAACTCTAGTAACTTAGTTATCACTTGAGAATATAGTTTTCTCTTATCTCTAGTAACTTAGCTATCATCTGAGACTATAGCTCTCCCTTATCACTAGTAACTTGGATATCATCTGAGAATATAACTCTGCTTTATCTTTAGTAACTTAGCAATTATCTGAGAAGATGGCTCTCCCTTATCTATAGTAACTTAACCATCATCTGAGTATATATCCCTCTCTTATCTCTAGTAACTTTGTAATTGTCTGAGAATATAGCTCATTCTTATCTCTAGTAACTTACCTATCATTTGAGAATATAGCTCTTCCTTATCTCTAGTAACTTAGATATCATCTGAGAATATAGCTCTCCCTTATATCTAGTAATTTAGCTATGCTCAGAGAATATAGCTCTCAATTATCTCTAGTAACTTGAATATCGTCTGAGAATATAGTTTTCCCATATCTTTAATTACTTAGCTATCATCTGAGAATATATCTTTCCCTTATCTCTGGTAACTTATTCATCGTATGAGAATATAGGTCTCCCTTATCTCTAGTAACGTACCTATTATCTCAGAATATAGGTGTCCCTGATCTCTAGTAATGTAGCAATAAATTGATAATATAAATCTTCCTTATCTCTAATAGCTTGGGTATCATCTGAGAACATAGCTCTCCCTTATATCTAGTAACTTAACTTTCATATGAGAATATAGCTCTCCCTTATCTCTAGTAACTTAGCTATCATCTAAAAATATAGCTCTCACTTATCTTTAGTAACTTAGCTATCATCTGAGTATATAACCCTTCTTTATCCCTAATAACTTACCTATCATCTGAAACTACAGCTCTCCCTTATCTCTAGTTACCTAGGTATCATCTAAGAATATAGCTTTCCCTTATCTCTAGTAAAGAAGTCATCATCTGAGAAAATATCTCTCCTTTATCTTTAGTAACTTAGGCATCATCTGAGAGTATAGCTCTCCCGTATCTCTAGCAACTAAGCTATCATCTGAGAATATAGCTCTCCCTTATCTCTATCAACTTAGCTGACATCTGAGAATATAGCTCTCCCTTATATCTAGTAACTTAACTATGAGTAGAGAATATAGCTCTCCCTTATCTCTAGTAACTTAGCTATCATATGAGAATATAGCTCTCCCTTATCTCTATCAACTTAGCTGACATCTGAGAATACAGCTCTCAATCATCTCTAGTAACTTAGCTATCATCTGAGAATATAGCTCTCCCTTGTTTCCTGTAAGTTAGACATCAACTGAGATTAGAGACCTCCATTATATCTAGTAACTTATTTATCATCTGAAAATATAGCTCTCCCTTATCTCTAGTAACGCAGCTATCCTCTAAAGATATAGCTCTCCCTCATCTATAGTAACTTAGCAATCATCTGAGAATATAGATCTCCCTTAACTCGAGTAACTTAGATATAATCTGAGAATGCAGCTCTCCCTTATCTCTAGTAACTTAGTTATCATTGGAAAATATCGCTCTTCCTTGTCTCTAGTAACTTAGCTATCATCTGAGAATATAGTTTTCCCTTATTTCTAGTGACTTAGCTATCATTTGATAGCATAATTCTCCCTCCTGTTTAGTAATTTATCTATCATCTGACATTTAGCTCTCTTCTATCTCTAGTAACTTAGGTATCATCTGAGAATATACCTCTCCGTTATCTTTAGTAATGCAGGCACCATATGAGAATATATCTCTCCTTTATCACTCTCCCTCATCTCTAGTATCTCAGCCATCATCTGAGAATATAGGTCTCTTTTAACTCTAGTAACTTAGATATCATTTGAGAATATAGTTCTCTCTTACCTCTAGTAACTTAGCTATCATCTGAGAATATAGCTCTCCCTTTTTACTAGTAACTTGTATATCATCTGAGAATATAACTCTCCTTTATCTCTGGTAACTTAGCTATCATCTGAGAAGATAGCTCTCCCTTATCTCTAGTAGCTTAGCCATCATCTGAGAATATATCCCTCCCTTATCTTTAGTACCGTAGTTATCATCTGAGAATATACCTCTCTCTTATCTCTAGTAACTTAGCTATCATTAGAGAATATAGCTTTTCCTTATCTCTAGTAACTTAGATATCATCTGAGAATATATCTCTCCCTTATATCTAGTAATTTAGCTATCATCAGAGAATATAACGCTCCCTTATCTCTAGTAACTTGACTATCGTTTGATATTATAGTTCACCCATATCTTTAATTACTTAGTTATCATCTGAGAATATATCTCTCCCTTATCTCTGGTAACTTAGTCGTCTTCTGAGAATATAGCTCTCCTTTATTTCTGAGTAACGTAGCTATTATCTGAGAATATAGGTGTCCCTTATCTCTAGTAATGTAGCCATAAATTGATAATATAATTCTCCCTTATCTCTAATAGCTCGGATATCATCTGAGAACATAGCTCTCCCTTATCTCTAGTAACTAAGCTATCATCTGAGACTATACGTCTCCCTTATATCTAGTAACTTAACTATCATCTGAGAATATAGCTGTCCCTTATATCTAGTAACTTAGCTATCATGTCAACATATAGCTCTTACTTATCTTTAGTAACTTAGCTATCATCTGAGTATATAGCCCTCCTTTATCTCTAGTAACTCAGCTATCATCTGAAACTATAGCTCTCCCTTATATCTAGCTACTTAGTTTTCATCTGAGAATATAGCTCTCCCTTATATCTAGTAACGAAGACATCATCTGTGAATATATCTCTCCTTTATGTTTAGTAACTTAGGCATCACCTGAGAATATAGCTCTCCCTTATCTCTAATATCTAAGCTATTACCTGAAAATATAGCTCTCCCTCATATCTAGTACCTTAACTATCATCTGAGAACATAGCTCTCCCTTATCTCTAGTAACTTAGCTATCATCTGATAACATATCTCTCCTTATCTCTAGTAACTTTGATATCATCTGAGAGTATATCTCTTCGTTATCTCTAGTACCTTAGCTATCATCTGAGAATATCTCTCTCCTTTATCTCTAGTAACTTAGCTATCATCTGAGAATATAGCTCTCCCTTATCTCTAGTAACATAGATCTCATGAAAATATAGCTTTCTCTTATCTCTAGTTACTTAGTTATCATCTGAGAATATAACTCTCCCTTATCTCTAGTAACTTAGCTCTTATCTGAGAATATAGCTCTCCTATATCTCTTGTATCTTAGCTAACGTCTGAGAACATACCTCTCCCTTATCTCTAGTAACTTAGCTATCGTCTGATAATATAGCTCTCCCTTATCTCTTGTAACTTAGCTATCATATGAAAATATAGCTCTCCTTTATCTCCGGTAAATTAGATATCACCTGAGAATACAGTTCTCCATTATCTCCAGTATTTTATTTATCAACAGAGAATAGAGCTTTCCCTTATCTCTAGTGACATAGCTATCTATTGAGAATTTACATCTACCTTATCCATATTAACTTAGCAATCATCTGAGAATATAGATCTCCTTCATCTCTAGTAACGTAGATATCATCTGAAAGTACACCTCTCCCTTATCTTTAGTAACTTAGTTATCATCTGAGAATATAGCTCACCCGTATCTCTCCTAACGTAGCTATCATCTGAGAATATATATCTCCCTTATCAATAGTAACTTAGTTATTATGTGAGAAGATAGATCTCACTTATCTTTTGTATATTAGCCACCATATGAGAATTTAGTTCTCCCTTATCTCTATCAACTTAACTATCATCTGAGAATATAGCTCTCTTTTATCTCTAGTAAATCATCTATCATCTGGGAATATAGCTCTCCTTATCTCTAGTAACTTAGCAATCATCTCAAAATATAGATCTGCTTTATCTCTAATAACTTAGATATCATCTGAGAATATATCACTCCTTTAACTCTAATAACTTAGGTATCATCTGAGAATATAGCTCTCCTTATCTCAAATAACCTAGCTGTCAAATGAGAATATAGCTCTCCTTTATCTCTTGTAACTTAGTTATCATATAAGAATATAACTCTCCCTTATCTCTAGGATCTTAGCTATCATCTGAGAATAAACCTCTCCCTTATCTCTGGTAACGTAGCCATTATCTGAGAATAAAGCTCTCCCTTATCTCTAGTAACTTAGATATTATCTGAGAATATAGCTCTCCATTATCTCTATTAACTTAGTTTTTATGCGACAATATATCTATCAATTATCTCTAGTAACTTAGCCATGATCTGAGAATATAGCTCTCCCTTATCTCTAGTAACTTCACTATCATCTAAGAATATAGCTCTCCCTTATCTGTAGTAACTTAGCCATCACTTGAAAATATAGCTCTCCCTTATCTCTAGTAATTAACTATCATCTGAGAATATACCTCACCCTCATCTCTGGTAACCCAGCCATCATAATAGAATATAGTTCTCCCTTACCTCTAGAAACGTAGTTATCATCTGAGAATATAGTTCTCTCTTATCTTGAATAACTTAGCTATCATCTGAGAATATAGCTCTCCCTTATCACTAGTAACTTCGATATCATCAGAGAATATAGCTCTCCCTTATCTCTAGTAGCTTTCTTATCATCTGAGAATACAGCTCTCTCTTATCTCTAGTAACTTATCCATTATCTGAGAATATATCCTTCCCTTATCTCTAGTAACTTAACCATCATATGAGATTATAAGTCGCTTTATCTCTAGTAATCTAGCTATCATTTGAGAATACAGCTCTTCCTCATCTCTAGTGACTTAGATATCATCTAAGAATATAGTTCTCCCTTATATCTAGTAATTTAGCTATACTCAGAGAATATAGCTCTACCTTATCTCTACTAATTTGGCTATCGTCTGAGACTATAGTTCTCCCATATCTTTAATAACTTAGCTATCATCTGAGAATATATCTCTCCCTCATCTCTAGTAACTTAGATATCTTTTGAGAATATAGCTCTCCCTTATCTCTGGTAACGTAGCTATTATCTGATGATAGCTGTCACTTATCTGTAGTAATGTAGCCATAAATTGATAATATTATTCTCCCTTATCTCTAAAGCTTGGGTATAATCTGAGAACATAGCTCTCCCTTATCTCTAGTAACTAAGCTTTCATCTGAGACTATATCTCTCCCTTATATCTAGTAACTTAACTATCATCTGAGAATATAGCTCTCCCTTATCTCTAGTAACTTAGCTATCATCTCAAAATATAGATATAGCTTATCTTTAGTAAGTTAGCTATCATCTGAGTATATGGCCCTTATCTATCTCTCGTAACTTAGCTATCATCTGCAACTATAGCTCTCCCTTATCTCTAGCTACTAAGTTATCATTTGAGAATATAGCTCTCCCTTATCTCTGGTAACGAAGACATCATCTGAGAATATATCTCTACTTTATCTTTAGTAACTTAGGAATCATCTGAGAATACACCTCTCCCTTATCTATAGTAACTAAGCTATCATCTGAAAATATAGCTCTTTTTTATATCTAGTAACTTAACTATCACCTGAGAATATAGCTCTCCCTTATCTCTAGTAACGTAGCTATCATCTCAGAATATAGCTCTCCCTTATCTCTATTTACTTAGATGACAACTGAGAATATAGCTCTCAATCATCTCTAGTATCTAAGCTATCATCTGAGAATATAGCTCTCCCTTATCTCCTGTAATTTAGATATCACCTGAGAATACAGCCCTCCATTATCTCTAGTAACTTACTTATCATCTGAAAATAAAGCTCTCCCTTATCTCTAGTAACTTACCTTTCCTTTGAGAATATAGCTCTTACTCATCTACAGTAACTCAGCAATCATCTGAAAATATAGATCTCCCTTATCTCTAGGAACTTAGATATCATCTGAGAATACACCTCTCCCTTATCTTTAGTAACTCAGTTATCATTTGAGAATATAGCTCCCCCTTATTTCTTGTAACTTAGCTATCAAATGAGAATATAGCTGTCTTTTATCTCTTGTAACTTAGCTATCATATAAGAATATAACTCTCCGTTATCTCTAAGATCTTAGCTATCATCTGAGAATATACCTCTCCCTTATCTCTGGTAACGTAACCATCACTTGAGAATATAGCTCTCCCTTATCTCTAGTAACTTAGATATCATCTGAGAATACAGCTGTCCATTATTTCTATTAACTTAGTTTTCATCCAATAATATAGCTCTCCCTTATCTCTAGTAACTTAGCCATCATCTGAGAATATAGCTCTCCCTTATCTCTAGTAACTTCACTAGCATCTGAGATTATAGCTCTCCCTTATATGTAGTAGCTTAGCCATCACTTGAAAATATAGCTCTCCCTTATCTTAAGTAACTTAACTATCATCTGAGAATATATCTCACCCTTCTCTCTCGCAACACAGCCATCATGTTAGAATATAAATCTCCCTTAATTCTAGACACTTAGTTATCATCTGAGAATATAGTTCTCTCTTATCTCTAGTAACTTCGCTATCATCTGAGAATATAGCTCTCCCTTATTACTAGTAACTTACATATCATCAAAGAATATAGCTCTCCCATATCTCTAGTAACTTAATCATCATCTGAGAATATAGCTCTCTCCTTTATCGCTAGTAACATAGGTATCATTTGAGAATAAACTCTCCTTTATCTCTAGTAATATAGCTAACATCTGAGAATATAGCTCTTCCTTAGCTTTAGTAACTTAGCTACCATCTGAGAATATGGCTCTTCCTTATTTCTTGTAACTTAGCTTCCATCTGAAAATATAGCTCTCCCTTATCTTCAGTAACTTAGCCATAATCTGAGAATATATCCCTCCCTTATCTCTAATAATTTAGACATCATCTGAGAATATAGCTCGCTCTTATCTCTAGTAATTTAGCTAACATTTGAGAAAATAGGTCTCCCATATCTGTAATAACTTAGATATCATCTGAGAATATTGCTCTCCCTTATATCTAGTAATTTGGTTATCATCTGAGAATGTAGCCCTCCCCTATCTCTAGTAACTTGCCTATCATCTGAGAATATAGATCTCCCTTATCTCTAGTTACTTAGCCATCATCTGAAAAGATAGCTCTCCCTTATCTCTAGTAACATAGCCATCATCTGAGAATATATCCCTCCCTTATCTCTAATAATTTAGTTATCATCTGAGAATATAGCTCGCTCTTATCTCTAGTAACTTATCTAACATTTGAGAGAATAGCTCTCCCTTATCTGTAACAACTTAGATATCATCTGAGAGTATTGCTCTCCCTTATATCTAGTAATTTGGTTATCATCTGAGAATGTAGCTCTCTTTTTTATCTCTAGTAACTTGGCTATCGTCTGAGAATATAGCTCTCTCATATCTTTAATAACTTAGCTATCATCTGAGAATATATCTCTCGCTTATCTCAAGTAACTTCGTTATTATCTGAGAGTATAGTTCTATCTTATCTCTAGTAACGTAGCTATTATCTGAGAACATACCTGTCCCTTGTCTCTACTAATGTAGCCATAAATTGATAATATAATTCTCCCTTATCTCTAATATCATTTAATCATCTGAGAACATAGCTCTCCCTTATCTCTTGTAACTTAGCTATCAACTGAGAATATAGCTCTCCCTTATCTATAGTAATTTATTTTAGCTATCTTCTGAGAATGTAGCTCTCCCTTATCTCTAGTAACTTAGCTGTCATCTGATAATATGGCTCCTCCTTATCTCTATTGAATTAGCTATCATCTGAGAATATAGCTCCTCCTTATCTCTCGTAACTTAGCTATCATCTGAGAATATAGCTCTCCCCTATCTCTAGTAACTTAGTTATCATCTGAGAATATAGCTCTCTCTTATCTCTAGTGACTTAGCTGTCATCTGAGAATATAGCTCTCACTTATCTCCAGGAACTTAGCTGTCATATGAAAATATAGCTCCTCATTATCTTCAGTAACTTAGGTATCATTGGAGAATATAGCTCTCCCTTATCTTTGGTAACTTAGACAAATCTGAGAATATAGCTCTCCCTTATCTCTAGTAAATTAGGTATCATCTGAGAATATAGCTCTTCATTATCTCTAGTAACTTAGCTATCATCGGAGAACATGGGTCTCCCTTATCCTAGTAACTTAGATATCATCTGAGAATATAGCTCTTCATTATCTTTAGTAACTTAGTTATCATCTAAGAATCTAGCTCTTCCTTATCTCTAGTAAATTATCCATCATCTGAGAATATAGCTCTCCCTTATCTTTGGTAACTTAGCCATCATCTGTGAATATAGCTCTCCCTTATCTCTAGTAACTTAGGTATCGTCTGAGAATATAGCTCTCCCATATCTATAGTAACTTAGCTGTCATCTGAGAATATAGATTTCTCTTATCTTTAGTAACTTAGCTATCATCTGAGAATATAACTCTCCTTTATCTTTCGTAACTTAGCTATCTTCTGAGAATAGAGCTCTCGTTTATCTTTAGTAGCATAGATATCATCAGAGAGTATAGCTCTCTCTTATCTCTAGTAACTTAGTTATCATCTGAAATTATAACTCTCCTTTTTCTATAGTAACCTACCTATCATCTGAGAATATAGCTCTCTCCCTTATCGCTAGTAACTTAGGTATCATCTGAGAAAAAAGCTCTCCTTTATCTCTAGTAATATCGCTAACATCTCAGAATATAGCTTTTCCTTATCTTTAGTAACTTAGCTATCATCTGGGATTATAGCTCTTCCTTACCTCTTGTAACTTAGCTATCATCTGAAAATATAGCTCTCCTATATCTTTAGTAACTTAGATATCATCTGAGAATATAGCTCTCCCTTATCTCTAGTAACTTATTTATCGTCTGAGAATGTAGCTCTCCTTTATCTCTAGTAACTTAGCCATTATCTGGGAATATTGCCCTCCCTTATCTCTTCTAACGGAGCCATCATCTGAGAATGTAACTCTCCTTTATCTCTATTAACTTTGATATCATCTGAGAATATAGTTCTCCCTTATCTCTAGTAACTTAGCTATCATCTGAGAATATAGTTCTCCCTTATCTTTAGTAATTTATCTATCATCTGAAAATATAGCTCTCCTTCATCTCAAGAAACGTAGGTATCATCTGAGAATATATCTCTCCTTTATCTCTAGTAACTTAGCTATCATCTGAGAATATAACTCTACCTTCTCTCTAGTAACCTAACTATCATTTGAGAATATAGATCTACCTTATCTCTAGTAACTTAGCTATCATCTGAGAATATAGCTCTAGATTATCTCTAGTAACTTAGATATCACCTTAGAATACAGCTCTCTATTATCTCTAGTAGATTAGTTATCATCTGAGAATATAACTCTCTCTTATCTCTAATAACTTAGTTATCATCTTGGAATATAGCTCTCCATTATCTATAGTAACTTAGTCATCATCTGAGAATATAGATTTCTTTTATCTATAGTATCTTAGTCATCATCTGAGAATATAGCTCTACCATATCTATAGTAACTAAGCTATCATCTGAGAATATAGCTCACCTTTATCTCTAGTAACTTGGATGTCATCTGAAAATACAGTTCTCCCTTACCTCTAGTAACTTAGCTATCATCTGGGAATATAGCTCTCCCTTATCTTTAGTAACTTAGCTATCATTTGAGAATATAATTCTCACTAATCTTTAATAACTTTGCAATCATCTGAGAATATAGCTCTCGCTTTTCTGTAGTAACTTAGCTATCTACTGAGAATGTTGCCTTCCCTTGTCTCTAACAACTTGGGTATCATTTGAAAATATACCTCTCCTGTATGTTTAGTAACTAAGCTATCTTCTGAGAATATAGCCCTCCCTTTTCTCTAGTAACTTAGCTATCATCTGAGAATATAGCTCTCCCTTATACCTAGTAATGTAGCCATCATCTGAGAATAACTCTCCCATATAAGTAGTAACTCAGCTTTCATCTGAGAATATAGCTCTCTCTAATCTTTAGTAACTTAGCTATCATCTGAGAATATAGCTCTCCCGTATCTATGGTAACTTAGCTAAGATCTGAGAATATGGCTCTCCCTTATATCTAGTACCTTAGCAATCATCTGAAAATATAGGTTTCCTTTATCTTTAGTAACGTAGATATTATCTGAGAATATAGCTCTCCCTTATCTCTAGTAACGTAGGTATCAAATGAAAATATAGCTCTCTTTTATGTTTTGTAACTTAGCTATCATATAAGAATATATCTCTCCCTTATCTCTAGGATCTTAGCTATCATCTGAGAATAAACCTCTCCCTTATCTCTGGTAACGTAACCATCATCTGAGAATATAGCTCTCCCTTATCTCTAGTAACTTAGATATCAGCTGAGTATATAGCTCTCCATTATCTCTATTAACTTAGTTTTCATCCTATAATATAGCTCTCCTTTATCTCTAGTAACTTAGCTGACATCTGAGAATATACCTCTCCCCTCTCTCTAGTAACTTCACTATCATCTGAGAATATAGCTCTCCCTGATATGTAGCATCTTAGCCATCACTTGAAAATATAGCTCTCCTTTATCTCTAGTAACTTAACTTTCATCTGAGAATATATCTCACCCTCATCTCTAGTAACCCAGACATCATCTTAGAATGTACGTCTCCCTTAAATCTAGAAACATAGTTATCTTCTGAGAATATAGTTCTCTCTTGTCTCTAGTAACTTAGCTATCATCTGAGAATATAGCTTATCCTTATTACTAGTAACTTGGATATCATCAGAGAATATAGCTCTCCTTTATCTCAAGTAAAATAGCTATCATCTGAGATTATAGCTCTCAATTATCTCTACTAACTTAGCCATCATCTGAAAAAATATACCTCCCTTATCTTTAGAAATCTAGTTATAATCTGAGAATATAGCTCGCTCTTATCTCTAGTAACTTAGCTATCATTTGAAAATACAGCTCTTCCTTATCTCTAGTAACTTAGATATCATCTGAGAATACAGCTCTCCCTTATATCTAGTAATTTAGCTATCATTAGAGAATGTAGCTCTCACTTATCTCTAATAACTTGGCTATCATCTGAATATATACATATCCCATATCTTTAATAACTTAGCTATCATCTGAGAATATATCTCTCCCTTATCTCTAGTAACTTAGTTATCTTTTGGGAATATAGCTCTCCCTTATCTCTAGTAACGTAGCTATTATCTGAGAAAATAGCTGAACCTTATCTCTAGTAATGAAGACATAAATCGATAATATAATTCTCCATTCTCTCTAATAGCTTGGGTATCATCTGAGAATATAGCCCTCCTTTATCTCTCGGAACTAAGCTATCATCTTAGACTATAGCTCTCCCTTTTATCTAGCAACTTAACTATCATCTGAGAATATCGCTCTCCATTATCTCTAGTAACTTTCCTATCATTTCAAAATATAGCTCTAGCTTATCTTTAGTAACTTAGCTATCATCTGAGTATAAAGCCCTCATTTATCGCTAGTAACTTAGCTATCATCTGAAATTATAGCTCTCCCTTATCTCTAGTTGCTTAGTTATCATCTGAGAATATAGCTCTCCCTTATCTCTAGTAACGAAGACATCATCTGAGAGTATATCTCTCCTTTATTTTTAGTAACTTAGGCATAATCTGAGAATACACCTCTCCCTTATTTATAGTAACTAAGATATCATCTGAAAATATAGCTCTCCCTTATATCTAGTAACTTAACTATCACCTGAGAATATAGATCTTCCTTATCTTTAGTAATTTAGCTATCATCTGAAAATATAGCTCTCCCTTATCTCTATTAACTTAGCTGACATCTGACAATATAGCTCTCAATCATCTCTAGTAACTTAGTTATCATCTTAGAATATAGCTCTCCCTTATCTCCTGTAACTTAGACATTACATGAGAATACAGCTCTCCATTATCTCTAGTAACTTATTTATCATCTGAAAATAAAGCTCTCCCTTATCTCTAGTAACTTAGCTATCCTCTTAGAATATAGCTCTCACTCACCTATAGTAACTTAGCCATCATCTGAAAATATAGATCTCCCTTATCTCTAGTAGCTTAGATATCATCTGAGAATACACGTCTCCCTTATCTCTAGTAACGTACTTATCATCTGAGAATATAGCTCTCCCTTATCTCTATTAACTTACTATTCATCCGATATATAGCTCTCCCTTTTCTCTAGTAAATTAGCCATCATCTGAGAATATAGCTTTCCCTTATCTCTAACTTGGATATCATCTGAGAATATAGCTCTCCCTTATCTCTAGTAACTTAGCTATCATCTGAGAAGATAGCTCTCCCTTATCTCTGGTAACTTGGCCATCATCTGTGAATATATCCCTCCCTTATCTCTAGTAACTTAGTTATCATATGAGAATATAGCTTGCTCTTATCTCTAGTAACTTAGCTATCATTTGAGAATATATCTCTCCCTTATCTTTAGGAACTTAGATATCATCTGAGAATATTGTTCTACCTTATATCTAGTAATTAAGCTATCATCGTAGAATATAGCTCTCCCTTATCTTTTGTAACTTAGCTATCATCTGAGAACATAGCTCTCCCTTATCTCTAGTAATCTAACTATCATCTGAGAATACAGCTCCCCATGATCTCTAGTAACGTAGGTATCATTTGAGAATACAGTTCTCCCTTACCTTTAGTAACTTAGCTATCATCTGAGAATATAACTATCTCTTATCTTTAGTAACTTAGCTATCATCTGAGAATATAGTCCTCCTTTATCTCTAGTAACTTAGCTATCACCTGAAACTATAGCTCTCCCTTATCTCGAGTTACTTAGCTATCATCTGAGAATATAGTTCTCCATTACCTCTAGTAACGAAGACATCATCCGAGAATATATATCTCCTTTATCTTTAGTAACTTAGGCATCATCTGAGAATAGAGCTCTCCCTTTTATCTAATAACGTAGCCATCATATGAAAATATAGCTCTCCCTTATCTATGGTAACCTAACTACCATCTGAGAATATAGCTCTCTCTTATATAACGAAGACAACATCTGAGAATATATCTCTTCTTTGTTTTTAGTAACTTAGACATCATCTGAGAATGTAGCTCTCCTTTATCTTTAGAAAATTCGGCATCATCTGAGAATATAGCTCTTACTTATCTCTAGTAACTAAGCTATCATCTGAAAATATAGCTCTCCCTTATATCTAGTAACGTAACTATCATCAGAGAATACATCTCTCCCTTGTCTCTAGTAACTTAGCTATAATCTGAGAATATAGCTCTCCCTTATCTCTAGTAACCTAGCTGACATCTGAAAATATAGCTCTCAATCATCTCTAGAAACCTAGCTATCATCTTAGAATATAGCTCTCCCTTATCTCCTGAAACTTAGATATCACCTGAGAATACAGCTCTCCATTATCTCTAATAACTTATTTATCATCTGAGAATATAGCTCTCCCTTATATCTAGTAACATAGCTATCCTCTGAGAAAATAGCCCTCCTTTATCTACAGTAACGTACCCATCATCTGAGAATATAGATATCCCTTATATCTAGCAACTTAGATATCATCTGAGAATACACCTGTCCCTTATCTATAGTAACTTAGTTAGCCATCATCTGAGAATATTGATCTCCCTTATATCTTGTAACTTAGATATCATCTGAGAATACACCTGTCCCTTATCTATAGTAACTTAGTTATTATCTGAGAATATAGCTCTCCCTTATGTCTAGTTATTTAGCTATCATCTTAGAATATAGCTCTCCCTTATGTCTAGTAACTAAGCTATCATCTGAGAATATAGCTCTATCTTATTTCTAGTATCTTA